>JARHVA010000018.1:6677500-6950000 GCA_037957365.1 Torreya grandis
GCTTGATTGAACCTGCCTTTGAAACATTTAATGTTGAAATAAAGGATGAACCAAGCATTGAAACTACTGTTGATGCTTGCCGATTAAAATTTCTATTTGAACCAAGGTGATGAACCAATTTTAAAAATGACCAATTGTTAGAAACTAATTCTTTTGATTGAACCCACCTGCAGAAGTCATGAAACTCGTTGAACTTGTAGAAATGATCTTGTTTGCAGTCCATAGATTTTTGAAAAACTTGAAAAATGAGGAATTTGAATGCCCAAGACAAAATTTGGAAAGGGAAGAGATAATTTTGGTCTGTAGGACCAAAATAATTCAAATGTTGTCCCAAAAATAGCTGACATTTTTGGGGGACAATAGCTGGCTCCAGTTGGGGAACTTTTATCAATTGCAAAATGAATTGAAAGGAGTAGAATCCAAAATCTCCAGTGTCTTCATGTGTACCATTGGGCTTCAGAGTCATGCTACCCAAAAATGAAAGGCATCAAAAATAGAAACAAAACAAAACAAAACATAATTAAAAACTGTACAAATATACATATATACATATGCAATGATCTGATACTTCAAGAATTGAAGTATTTCAGATGCTACTTCTTGAGAGACAGTGAAAATAGTGTGCCATCTTGGTAAACTAGCAAGAAGACATTTTGTCCCTAGAAATGGTGATGGGTGAATGGATCTCTCCACTAGGAAACCAATTTTCTGCGTCTTCCTCTTGGTCTTTCCTTCTTTTCACTTTGTGGTAGGATGTGGTCTTCAAACTAAAAACCATAACTCCTTGCTCTCCCTGTGAAGGGTTCCTTTGCCTAATTTTGATTTGTAGTAGCATGGTCCATTACCATAATTAGTTGTTCTTCTAGTTCAGTCCAGCATATGATTGGATTGTCCATATCAAACTCTTGACAAACTATCAGCTTAGCATCTCCTTTGATGTGAAGGAGTTTGACTTCTTCATCTTGAGCAATCTTCAATCTGAGCAACATAGATTTGCATTCAGCTATGTTGAAGGTGTTGCTGACTTGAAAATTGCATGAAGGAAGAATATTTCCTTGAGGAGATATCAACACAGTCCCAATTTCCTCATTGGTGGAAGAATTTCTATCATCATCAGAAGCTGATCTCTTATCATATTTATCTTCTTTAGAGATGGAAGATCCTTCCTCATTTATACTGCACCCTACTAATTCTTCTAATGCCTTATTTGGATCAAATCCTGGATTACCAGCTATAGGACTTTCATCAGCTGAGACATGAGCATCCTCTATGGTCAAGAAGTAATTACCCCTACCTAAAGGCTCAAATAGAATTTGAGCTGCAGGGGCCAATGTTTGGGTGACCACAAATTTTGCTTTAGACAGGTCCACACCTGGTTCTCCATTAATGTCGA
This sequence comes from Torreya grandis, assembly GCA_037957365.1. Lineage (NCBI taxonomy): Eukaryota > Viridiplantae > Streptophyta > Pinopsida > Cupressales > Taxaceae > Torreya > Torreya grandis. The sequence goes on from JARHVA010000018.1 coordinate 6,678,894, forward strand.
ATTGCTCAGGATTGGCTTGCAGAGATTCAAACTCAGTCATCTAAATTTTGGATTTCTTCACATGATTAATCATGTCAAATGACTGAAATGGGCTTGGAAGAGAAGATGGGAGTTCATCCTTTTGATTTTTTAGAGGGGGAGGACTGGTTTGCAAAGTTGAAGTAGAATGTGTAGAGATGTTTGATGTACTTACTTCTTTGGTAATCAACATGTCCTTTGATTGAAAAGGAAGAGGGGTTCTTTGCTCAGCAATTGAAATTACTTGTTGGGATTGCTCCTCTGTCTTCTCTTTGTTGGCCTACTGGGTTGACTAATTCTGGGACCTGGTGAATACTATGTATGATCCTTTGACTGCTTCACCTTCACTTCTGAGTTCATCCTGGTAATTCATGAAACCAATGTGGGATTCGCCAGCTGATTCTTCTAGATCCTCCCTGAAGAGATCAGCACCATTTTCTTGCTCTAACTCAGGTTAGAAATAAGAAACATGCTCTATTTCTAGATATCCAACTACCGAGTTTGTTGGAGGTGCTTCAAGGGCAGGGTTCTTCTATGGGGGAGGAAGATGATTTTGTTGCCATTGACTTCTAGCAGGATTGCCTTGATATGGCTGATTAGGGAATGTCCTCCTTGGTATATCTTTATATAGAGGAGCAGAAGACATACTTTGTGCCATTTGCCTTTTCAAGGCTAGCAATTCATTTGCCAACTTTTGCACCATTGGATTAGTGGTGCTTGTAGATGAATATTTAGAAGATGATGAAGCTCTATTTCTGTTAGGATCTCTCCTTATCTTTCTTGCCAAGATAAGGTCATCTTCTAGCTCAGTACCCAAGTCTTGAGCAGCCTCAAGGTCTATGTGTCTAGCCCGTCTCAATAGAAAACTCACATCAGGCAGCTGTGAATTGATGAAGAAACACATGAGATTCTAAGGTGTCAGCTGGGTGATCATGGGAATCTTGTGCCTTAGCTTGTTGAACCTGGCAATGAAGTCCCTCATAGGTTGATGGGGCTCCTTCTTCATCTATGTGAGCTAGGGCAGCAATGCATGTGCATCTTTTGTGGGCTTGAATCTTGCTTTGAACTTGGCTTTAAGTGTATCCCAGTCAGTCACTAATCTAGCTTGCATATGGTAAAACCAATCTATAGCAGCACCTTGTAGGGTCTCCACAAAAATCCTGACTACCATGTCTTCAAATTCCACCCCTATCACACCATAGGCTATGGTGAAGGCTGCAATATGCTCATCAGGATGGACTCTTCCATCACCAAATAATTTGGAAAAATTCTTCCTTGAACTGAGTGGTAGCTCATACAGGGGTGGAGTTAGATTAAGTGGGCCAAATGAGTTACCCCAGGGGCCTCAAACTACCATGATCAGATTATGAACAATAGGGATAAAACATCTGAGTGGAGTTTCTAGATTACAAAAACAAATGGAAAAGGACTAGCTCAGCTTCAGCTTAAAGCTTGAGGCTTCAAACTATGCTTTCTTTCCCAGCAGCTCTAGTTTTGTAGACCAGATAATATAATGGAGATGGATGAAAATGGTAAGGCTATAAATGGATAATGGGTAAGACCTAGATTGGAGTCGCCAGACTCTATAATGGATAAGGGAAGGAACTGCTTCAATCTAAAACTTGAGGCTTTAGACTGCACGTTCTTGCCTAGCGGAGTCACCAAAAACTATTGGTTGAATATTTTGTCAATTAGTGTACTGATAAATAAAATAGGTCTGATCAGCCAAAGTAAGAAGATTAGTCATCCAAATGTGTAGTTTTACCACATTAGAAAGACACTGATCTCTCCTCTCATTAAGGGGAGGTTCCCTATAGGTATGCTATATATATAGAAACAGAAAATAATACTCATGGGTAGGACAAACCATCCATCTCTCTTTCTTCAGAGATGATGCACGTGGATCAAAGGAAAAACTTAGGGGAAATGACAGACAGTACTCCTCTTCTTTCAGAAGTACTATTCAGTAAACCACAAGAATACTCCTGGCAGTCACAACAAAATGTAGCAAAGGATGTAATAACCAGCAAATTGAGATGCAACACAAAGTCTTCACCTAGATTGCTCAAGAATAAGATAAGAAGGGCAATGAGGCACAAAGTCACCTCAAGGTCCTTTACACAGAAATGAAAAGAAAACACACTAAAGGCAATTATGGGGGCACAAAGTCTCTCCATAGTTGATTCTTTAGGACACCTTCTTGACTACTATCACTAATTCTGCTTGTTGAATTAAAGGAACAGAAGATATATTGAAGAAAAAGACATAAGAACAATTTCCTCAATAACAAAGATATTACAGCACAAAGTCTAAAAAGCCACTTGCTTTCTTATTCCAGTAACAAAATATGATCGGCAATTTGAGCTCAAAGTCTCAGTAATGCCTTACAATTTGGGTAGAGTTTCATTCTAAATGTCAAAAAATAGATCCTTATTACAATAGAAGAAAGTCCCTTATATAGCCTCTTCAAGAAGGACTTGGGAACATTCAATACATCATTTTGTGTTGGAATCTATTAAGAAAACACGCTGGAACTTAGGGGCAACTTACCCATTTGATTTTATCAATGCAAGGAAATAAGTCATGCTTATTGAAAGTTTGCAACTTCCAATGTCCACCTGGGGATATGATCTTATCTTCATCATTCCTCCTTGCCCAGTTAATTAAATCGTGTTCTAGATTTAGTTTACTATTCTATTCCTTCTCCGCTTTCTTTTGGTCTTGGCTTTGAAATCTGTGAATGTATTCTGGTCTATATGTCTATATGTTTAAAGGATCAATGACTAATTCACTGTGTTGAATTTGATGTTTTTGGGCACGTCATTCCTTTGTCTTCTTTTGGATTTTCTATTTGGCACTTTTATGGATTGAACCTTGCCCTTTCGAGCCTTAAGAAATGACCCGTTTTGAGTCGATAAGAGCCTCCCGCAAGGGTATCTACCCTTCGGGCAGTCTTTGAATGGCCTTCAGGCTTCTTTGGGAAACTCTTTGAACTTTGGCGATGAACCAACTGTTGAACCATTCTATTAAACCAAATGTTTGAACTATTCCATTGAACCAAGGCTTTAAACCATGTGTTTGAACTAACCATTGAACCAAAGCTTTGAACCTTTTCGTTGAACCAAGATGTTGAACCAAAATTTAGTTCAACGGTTCAAACAAAGCCTTAAACCGACTGATGAACCGTTTGATTGAACCAAAGAATGAATCAAAGTGCTAGAACTGAGTGGATGAACCAAATGTTGAAACAAAGCGTTGAACCGATTAATTGAACCTACCTTTGAAACATTTGACATTGAACCAAAGGATGAACCAAATGTTGAAACTGTTGTTGATGCTTGTCGATGAAAATTTCTGTTTGAACCAAGGTGATGAACCAATTTCAAAAATGACCAATTGTTAGAAACTGATTCTTTTGATTGAACCCACCTACAAAAGTCGTGAAACCCATTGAATTTGTAGAAATGATCCTGTTTGCATTCTGTAGATTTCTAAAAATCTTGAAAAATGAGGAATTTGAATTCCCAAGACAAAATTTGGAAAGGGAAGAGATAATTTTGGTCAGTAGGACCAAAATAATTCAAATGTTGTCCCAAAAATAGCTGACATTTTTGGGGGACAATAGAAGGGAGAAAAATTTTGTTGGTAAAGACTGTGGATGATCCCTCTACCTCGGATTTAGGGGAGGAGGTAGGTAAATTAAAAGATAAACCTAATCTTGATAAATAATTGGAGGAGTGAACCAGTTATTTTGAGGATCTAAATGTCTCTACTTATGATTTTGACAAGGAGGATTTCATGGATACCAGTGAAGAGGAGAGATGGATTGAAAGAGAGTTGAAGGAAGTGAAGAATGGTTTGTGCTCCTTTCAGAATAAAATGAATGTGCTAACCACTATTTTCTTGAAATTTGTCCACCATGTGGCTTCTTCTCTATTGATTCTGCAAGACCTCTTAAAAGAAGATAAAGATATAAAAGGAAAATTTTCTATCATGGAGGACCTTCTCAAGTTCATCGAAGAAGATTGGAAAGATTTTATCAAAAACTAGTGTTTTTGTTATGGTTAATCCCTAGTCTATTTGTTGATTCCTATTTTTTTTGTCTATCCACTATTTTTTTGTCTATTAATGACCTTTGGCCTATTTTACTATGCCTTGGGCTTTCTGTACTTGGGATATGCACCCTCTTTGTTGACTTATAATATCAAAAACATATAATCAATGTAATTGTAAATGTTCACTTCTTAAAAGAAGAATTTAGAAAACCTTCAATATGGATTTCAAATGATGATTATAGACACCCATTACACTATTTTACTTGTTACATTCTATAGTCAAGGGTATCATTTTGACTTCCATTGGATGCATAAGTAGTAGTACAAATATTTTAAATAATCTATCTAAAAAATATGGAGAGATGTCAAATTTTAGACTCCTATTTTAGATTTGTCATATACCATACTAATTAAGACTCCATTAACTTCTTCATTAATTTATAGCTGACAAGAGTATGAAAAAATTCAAGTTGTACTATTAAGTACAAGAAAGGTAATTCTAATTAGGCTATAGATTACTTAAGTCACGTCCAATTAATTAATAAGAGTATATTAATATTAGGTACAAGAAAAGTAGCTCCAATTACGTTGAAAACTCATTATGTCACCTCTAATTATAGAACTAAAAATAGTCTTGGATTCATGTGGCCATGAGACTTTTAAAAGGCCCATATTATATGGTAGTGATCCTTAATTTTATTCATAGACCACATAAAATCCATAAATATTATTTTGCTCAATACGTAGAGCATGACTATGATGAATCCATGAATATTTCTCATGAATTAACATTTACATCATAAGGGAATATAACTTACTCTAATTTGAAACTTAGGATGAATTAATAAATGTTTGGGAATTAGATACAAGGGCCACCAAACATATGACATAATGATGAGAATTCAAAACATATGACATAAAACATAGAAAAATGTAATCAATAATTCATTTTCACATAATGAAACAGCTATTAAGAAGGCAAAATACTAAAATTTTAGTGAGAAAATGTGTTCTTACAACAGACACAAGATAGAAATATGTGTCTTTGCTTTCAAAAATGTGTTAATACAAAGTGTGTTTCTCAGTTCTGTGACTAAGAAAACTAAGTTACAATGCTTTTTTTTGCCATTATAGCTCTAAAATAGACAAAAAAACACTAATAATTTCCCTGAACAACACATTCAACCTATTGCATAAAGCAGTGGGCCAAGTTGTTTAATAGCTAGTACATGATAAACATCAACTATGTCATTTTTTTCAAATATTTTAGTGGCCACCATGTGAAGGTCTCTTCTTTCTCTTTTAGATGGACAACTCCATCTATTTTGTATTCATAATCAAGGGGTATGTTACTTGTGACCTTTAAAATATTTACATTTGCATCTCCTATTCTTTTCAATTTGACTCCATGTAGAATAGATAGTGAGTGAATATACCCAATGCCTACAACAACACCATCAAATAGATCCAACGCCTGGACTTTATACCCTTAGAGTTTATCAATAAATATCTACAAAAACAAAAAATACACATTATATTGAGATATAAAACACACATTATAATGTAAAAATGGAGTAGGGTAATGGTCACATGCAGAGTTATAGAGGAAATTCAAACTAATTTTGGGTCCTTCGGGAAGAAAACCACGACCTAAAGAAAGGGGATTCACAAGGTGTTGATGGAAATATAGGATATGATAGAGTTGAAGCGAGTCAATGGGAGAATATTTTGGCTATAAATTCTCTTTTCAATGTTGGAGGTGGTTATGTGCGAAGCTAGGATGGAAGAGTACCCTTCCCAATGATATAATGACTTTGTTTCAATACTAGCCCAATATCAAAAGACATTCTACTTATCATTGTTATGGTTGATAAGTCCCATAATTTTAATTTGAGAGCTCTGGAAGGAACATAATAGAAGATTGTTCCAAGATAAGGAAATGAGTCTCAAATCCCTCCAAAACAAGATTGAAGCAAGTATTATGGAAATAGTTAATAGAAAATTAAACTCTATTAAGTTAAAAGAACATTTTAAGCATGAAAAATGATAAAACATTGTGACAAATAAATGACAACTATTATATTACCTCAAGTAACTCAACACAATTATGACAATTGTACTACATATTCTTGTCCAGTTCATCATGATCACTATCAATATCAACATCATGAAGGCATTTTTTTTTGCTGCTTTGATAAAATTGCTCTGCATGTGGTTTAACCATCATGAAAAAAAATATATAAAGAATTCAATAGTTGAGTAAATAATGTAAGCTATAAATTTGTCCAAAAGAACATTTTATGGATCAATCCAAAAATAAAGTAACTAGGTTGGATTCTCTTATGCTCATATTTCAATAATCTACATATTAAGAAGCATTTGTATACATAATTTCCAAATAAGAATAAATGAGATCAATAGAGCCTCTTACCTCAGCTGAATCCATGGATTTATGCTCATTCCATGTAGAAATGATAGGGTTAACATAGGCAACCAACTATGAAACTTGCTGAGTGAGACCGACTATGCAATGCATTACCTGTTGGTACCCTTCATTTGAGTTGACATGATCTGGGGAGGATCTTACAGGGAATTTAATAGATGATTTTGAAATCTCTATTGATGAACTAGATTTCCACTTCATCCCACTCTTAGATTTACTAGGTCGATCTAGTGCTGCCATATAATTAACAATATCTTCTACACCTATTTCTCTATTACTATTTTCCACCTAAAATGCAATGTCAATTTAAACATATATTCAGTTTAATAAAAAATAAAAATAAATAACACAATGTAAATTTAACCAAAAAGCCATACACTTCTATAAATTTGTCCATTTTGGCCTACAACCTGCCTCGGCCAAATGTATATCCAGTGCTCACATTATCTCTTTCTCTCTTACCTCTATTACTCTTTGCCAAATATTATTCAAAATACATACTTTCTTTCAATGACTCCCACTATTTTGGAGATAGAGTGGAGTCTAACCTCTCTTTTCCCTCCATCATTGTTTTTTTGCAATTGTATCTAAAATTGTTCATCAAAATTTTCATTTTTTTCTTGTAATATTTTCTATAGATTTGTCCACTAGTAGTCTCAAAAGCATTTTCCATTTTTTGTATAAAATTTTGTACAGTTCATGGATCTTGCTTTGCAAAACTTGATTTTCAAATATCCAAATGGGCCCTACATCTTACACCCAACTCAGAGGCCTACATTGTAGCATTTGATCCAATGGGCTCACCATCTCTCAATACCTCAACTAAGAATGGCTTCTTGCATTCTAATTTTATTTCTTTTGAATTGATCTTTGTAGATCTATACAAATCTTGACTCAATCTTTGTCTTTTGACAAAAGCAGACACACCTTCTATTAAACCACTACTAGTATTTCTAGCTTATCCACTAGTTCTATCAAAATTTTAGGATTTAACAGGTGGATTTTGAGGCACAATAGATGCAAGTGGTCTCTCTTCATGAATTTCATTAACTTCAACTTCATGCTCCTTGGCCACATTAGGTGTGGCATGATTAGGTAGATCAGTACCGGTCTCTACAGATTTCACTTCAAACACATCCTTTAATGTTGAATAAATTATCTACAGACCTGTTGTTCCTTTGCTCTGATTTTTTTCAATAATTTCTCTTAGACTTTGTATTAAGAGATCATCATGATGTTGCACATCACCATGTGTTATATTAGGCTACACATCACCATGTGCTATATCAAGTTACACATCACCATATGCTATATCAATCTACACATCATCATAACTATTGTTCTCACCAACTGCATTCGTTGAATCATAATTACGTTGGCTTTAACGAGATGGCAGAACTGTATCTTTTATATCCTTTTGTTTTTTCTATACATTTTTTTTCACTCTTTTTCTTACCTATAAATTGAAAAATATATCATATTATGTCTTCTATACATAAATCTCTTGCCTATAAAATTTCATTAAACACTATTAAATAAATAATATACTACTTACTAGATTTACAACTTGCTTGTTTGTCAAACTAAGACATGATAAATATTTATTATTCTTGGCCACTTTTTCTATACAAAATCACTCATAATATGTCAATGAAATTTCAACCTTATGATCACTATCATCGACTAATTTGTGCCTTACAGTCCTTTTCCTCATTTCCTAAAGTCTAAATAAACAATAATGTATAAATCAACAACTTGAATCAGAGTCCATAAGTTAAAATGGAAACTTAAAATAGAATTAAATTTACATATTAAAAATAATTTGTTGTCAAAAACCAAGAAGATGTTTAAAATTAAAGGTATTAAACTATCAATATGACTATCCCTTGTTTCAACTAGATATTAAAACTTATAAATCTTGATCACTCTTGTCTGAATCTAATTGATTTTCTTCCTCATCCTCATATATGACATGTAATACATTCTCTCTCCCAATCTCTTCATTGGTAATCAAAATATCTTCTTCAAACATTCCATCATCTTCATCTACTTCTTCAAATGTTTCTTGTAAATTAACATATTGCCCATCAGGCATTATATCGATAGCTTCCATGAATTTTAATTTAGAACGAGACTCTGGTTGAATGACATATGACCATCTTGGGTTTCTTACATCATCAATTAGAAATCATTGGTTCATTTGAAGAGGGGAAACATACGGCTCATCCGTCTCTCATAAAAATTGTCATGTATTTGCACGTACAAATCCATACTCATCAAACTATATTGTGGATGGTCAGATCCACTTAAATTTTAATAATATAAGACTATTTTCACAAAAATCCACTTGAATACTTTCTTGGATGAATCCAACATAACATTTCTTCTTAGTTTCATGAAAAAACTTAGCACTAACAACACAATCACAATTTGTATTTCCTTTATCTTTTTCTTCCACTCTTAAATGATTACCATAGGCTCACATTCCATTAAAATGCATAGCCCATAAATGTGGAGATTTTGAAAACTCACTTTCCTCCATTTTTATATCTTGACCTTCTTCTTTTGCATCACTGAATGCATTAGCAATCCATTCTTCAAATTTTGGAAAAGAATCACCTCCAATCAAATCATGATGTCTATGCTTTTCAAGTCAATGTTGCATCCAAGCTTGATTCTCTTCTTCATATTTTATACATAGAATATTAATGAATAAATATTAATATTAATATTAATATTAATAATATAAATGTGTAAATGCAACTGATTAAATAAATTATTGTGTAATTTTTTTTACCTATGCCACTTATCGAACAAATATGTGTTTTGAAGAATATAGTCAAGTATCACACTTTTTTCTTGATGTGATAGATTGAAGTGACATCCATTGCCTTCTAATACTTCACCTGCAACTCTCTCATCTTCATCATCATCCTATACTTGTCGACTGACATTCTTAAAATCCTTCATATATTCTATGCAAAATCCCATGGCCTCTTGCATTGAATATTCCTCAGACATGCTGAGTTCCAATTTTTCCCTAATACAAACAAGTTTTTTCAAAACCTTCATATATCTTTCTATAGGATACATCAATCTCATTCTTACTGGACCAAAATGTTCTAGTTCATATTCTAGATGTATCAAAAGATGCATAGAAATGTCAAAAATTGTTGGTGGAAATTCCCATTCCAATAGAAAAAGGAATTCAACAACCTTCTCCCTCAAACTATCAAAGTTAGAAGGATCTAATACATGTAAACTCATTCTCTTTAATATTAAGCCCAACCTTATAATTGCCAATCTTGGGCCCTTTGTCGATCTTGATATATTTACCACAAAATATACAATATTATTGATTATGACATGATATTCATGGGTCTTGAGGCCTCTTAATCTATTAATGTCATTTTGAATTATAATAATACTACTTACATATCCAGTGTGAAAATGAGTCTGAGACATTAAATGTAAGAATTGTGCACATTATTCCTTTGTCCAGACATAAGGAGCACTAGGTTTTCTATATTTTTAATCATCACATTTTTCAACCCAAAGATTTTGATGAATCTTTAATTTTTGAAAGTCTTCACGTGATGAAATAGTATCAAAATCACCAAAAAGAGTTTATATAATAACATAGGCTATATTTTTCTCAGTATGCATAAAGTCAACAATATGCCTAATGGATATATCCTTGAAGTATGGAAACTTATAGAATATACACAACTATTTGACACTACTTTCATTACATGGATCATATCTACTACTAGAAATCCCATCATTTTCAATAAATGACATTCTTTTTTGTCCATTCTTAATAATGTAATCCCCTGTTATTAGTAATGATGCTTCACAATTCTCTTCTTGACTATTGAAATGTGTTTTTTTGTTAATGATATGGATGATCCATTTTAAGGTAAGCATGATGTCCAAAATAAATACACTTATGCAAAATTCTTGAGTGCCTCACAAAATCCTTAAATTTGCAAGCAAGACATCCATGGTATTCATGAACACTGAGACTAGACAATGTGACATATGCAGGAAGATCATGAATTGTAAATAATAAGGAAGCTCTTAAAGTGAATTTGATTGAATGACCATCCATTAAATATTGAATTGATTCAATTCTTTTCCATAATTCCATTAGCTCATCATATAATGGCTCTAGATAAGCATCGGTTGTATCTAAAGTCACACTTTTCTTTCTTGGTATAATCAATGATAGCATTATGAAAAATGGTTTAAATGCTAACCATGGAGGAAAGTTATAATTTATTAAAAACACTAGCCAAGTTGACCATTTAGTACTTTGATCTGAGAATGGGTTCACCCCATCTAGAGCTAAACCCAACCTTATATAATGAGGATCTAGAGAAAAATCAGGCCATCTATTATCAAATTCCATCCACATCTTATAATCAAGCACATGTCTTTGTTTTCCATCAGTGCTCTTATTTTGGGCATGCCATTGCATAAGTTCAACAATGTTTATGCACCTATACATTTGGAGTAATTGTGAGATTATAAAAAATTGGTGAATAACCTTTCTAGGAATAATAATTGATTTCAACCCTTGTTTATACCTCGCTTCATGAAATTTCAGACATTCACTCTCACTTGAAAGATTATTGAGAAATAATACACAACCATTCACACATGTGTGGATGTTTTAATACCCTAAGCCTACCTTAGTGATTTGATTTTTACATTGACTTCATTTTGTTGGAAATATGGAGTCAGGGACTAACAACAAACTTAACAATGTCAATAATGGATCTACACTCTCATTTGTCCAACCAAACACCGCTTGCCAGTTAAGAATTTAAAGGATTGTTGTCAAATGAATTAACTTTAAATTAGCATATAAATGATTTAAATCATCCTCCATCAGCTTATCTCAATAATCATTTAGAGCCTCATTAAACATTCTATCAAATTCAAACCCTTCATCTAACATTGTTGCCTCTTCATCTATGTTTGGTGCCACTTCATCTATTTTTGTTGCCTCTTCATCTCTCATACTCTACAATTCTATCATATCTTCATAATAATTGTAATCTTAAGGGATTATACCACTATGCCTATATCTTATCATATGTTGATAAATAAAATTTCTTTTTCTCACCTTTCCACCAAGACAATCATTACATGGACATGGATATTTGTCCATGTCCCTCTCATCGGCTACTCTCTCATCAAATCCATAGTATTGATCTATAGTAAACCTTCAACATTGATCCATATATAATATTCTACACATAGAAACAAAAATATTTTGGGAAAAAAATTGGCAAACTAAAATTTCAAGATTTTTTGAAAATATCAAGAAAAAATCAGATTTTAAAAAAAATGACTAAGAGACAAAAACTATTTTTTTTTAATTGAAAGGCATTTTCGTAGCAATAGAGTTATAGAGAAAAAATAAAATAGAGAGTTTAACTAATGAATTGTAAAAAATAGATATTTATATTTTATATTCAAATTATTGATTACATTGCATTGCACATCTTTCAAACTCAAAGCTCTACTTCACATTGAAAAACTAATAACTAGATGCTGATAGATGATAATTACAATATAGTTTTTACAAAGTCATCCTAAGTAGTTATGAAATTACTTCACATTGCATAACTAATAACTAGGAGCAACTACCAATTGCATTTTCTTGTCATGGTATTCCATGAGACCACATTTTTTTGAAGTTTTTTTTCAAATAATTCATTGCCTTGTCTATGCTACCACATTTTTCATACATGTATACCAAAGAATTTAATAAAATAGTTCACTACCTTATTTCTATGGCTAAAATCCTAAAATAAGTGCTTTTGAACAAGCTATGGATGCTTGGAAAAAATCTATCAAAGCATAATAGTAAACAATAACATAGACAAGGCAGTGAACTAGTTGAAAAAATGCCTCAAAAAAATGTGGTCTCATGGTGATTGAATGATATGATAATCCATAAAAATTTGATTGTCATGTCATTCATCATGGAATTCCATCATCATGAGACCATATTTCTTTGAGGCATTTTTCTAAAATTCATAAAATTCATCCTAGGAGTCCATATTCCTTTTACAATTATTTCAGGAGTCATTCATCAGTATCCCATATCATGTCAATGTGAAAGACATTTTTATTTTGATCATTGATATATTTTTTCTCTTACCACATCCCTATAATACATTCAAATATCTTTACTGGGTGTGTGGGAACCAAAAGAAGTGAAAAGATAGTTACCACTTCCTCGTGGCATACAGGAACTTCACTTGCAGTGTTACAATATACAAAGACTAGTTACTGTGGTCCCATTGAGGTCTCAAAAGTAATTGGTGGGATAGCGACAAGAGTTTGAGTAGCATATAATATAATTTACTCAAAAAAATGTGGTCTCATGGTGATGGAATGCCATGACAATCCATAATAATTCACTTGTCATGGCATTCCATCACCGTGAGACCACATTTATTTGAGGTATTTTTTCCAAAATTCATAAAATTCATCCTAAGAGTCCATATTCCTTTTACAATTATTTTATGAGTTATTCATAAGCATCCCATATCATGTCCATGTGAAAGACATTTGTAATTTGATCATTGATGTGTTTTTTGTCTCTTACCGTAGCCCCACAATACCTTCAAATAACTTTGGTACATGTGCGAGAACCAAAGGAAGTGAAAAGATAGTTACCATTTCCCCACAACATGAAAAAACTTCACTTGTAGTGTTTTGGTATACAAGGACTTGTTACCGTGGCCTCATAGAGGTCTCAAAAGTAATTAGTGGGTTGGTGGCAAGAGTTTGAGTACCGTATATAATTTCACTACGACCCCGTGATAAAAAAAATGTTGACCTATGGTGATGTGGTAAGATCAAATAGTAAAGGTTCACTGCAGCCCCACGATAGACAATAAGATAAATGGAAGTATGGTGGTAGGGCTAAGTTGATAGATAACACATACCGCAGCCCCGTGACAGTTCAGAAAATGTCTTGTGGGATAGAGATAAGTGATAAAAGTTATATAAATAATGTCCCATGCTCTCGTAATGATTTTTTACACAATTCCCTTTTATTTTGATATGTTTAAAGATTAATTATTATAATTTTTTGCAAATACATTTAATCTATTTTACAATCTCATTTATTATCCATGCACTTATCAATCCACTTGATATTGAATCGATTAATATTTTTAAATCACCTTCTATTATTACCTTTGATTGGAATTTTATGAAATTAATGTGGAAACTATATTTAATTTGCGATTGGTGGATTGGATGGGGCTGGTTTAGGGTATTTTAAAATGGTTCCCTAAGTTTTATTTATATTTCTATATGTATACTTAATTTTTTAAATTGAATGATATTAATATTGTGGTTGATTTTTAAATGTGGAGATCGCCTTTTTAAAGTTTCATAATAGTTATTATGTTATTTTATGTCTTTTATATAATAGCATATAATCTCATAATGTTTCATGACCTTTTACGATCATTTGTCATCAAAAAAATTATCAAATTTGAATTCAAGGTCACTTATAAATAGATAAGTGTTGTAACTCATTTCACACATAAGCATTATCAATTAAACACTTAACTTTGAACATATTCATAATATATGAGACACATATTTTGTTATTTAAATATTCTTGTCAATTTTATTATTCTATCACACAATGTCTCACTATTAAAGGGTCAGTCAATGGACATTAATCACCCAAACCCTAATATACATAGTCAGAGATATTAACTCTCTAGAGTCTGCACTCTAGATTTTTCATATATTTTCCTTGATACTCTAGGTCAAAAAATTAACTATAAAAATTACATATGAATCACAATGAATGCATTCTCTACTTGAGAAACCTATTAAGTGCATTTTGTATGATCATGGCAACCATCTCCTACTAAATCCAAATGTTAGAGCAACAATAATCACAATTGTAATTGCACATTTTTAGGGATAGATTTTTTACATGAATTTTATGTAACACTCTATACAATATATGTTATTTCTATCTATTTTTGTATTTTAGAGGTCTTACGGGGTATAAATAAGCTATAAAACAATATATAAATTTTGTCTCGTGCTCCCACAATAGTCAAATCCAATTATTGTAGTAATATGATAAACAATGAAGGGATGCCAAAGGATCCCATGATCCCACAATGGTCAGATCAAAGGTTGGTGGTAATGTAGTATGAGGTATAAGGGGTAACATATATCTTACCATCCCAAAATGATGTGTATCAAATCTTTCAGGATGGTGGTAAGTGATGAAGGATGTGATGTAACCATCTAGAAGCTTTCGTAGTCCCACATTAGATCTAAATAGGTCTTACAATGACGTGGTAAAGTATTAAATGTTGAAATGACTATATCACTACCCTATAATGGTTATCATTAATGCCTATGATTTAAGTGCCCACTCAACCATTAAATTAGACTAGATCAATTGTTTGTGTTTAAAAGACTTGAATTTTGAGATTTGTCGATTTTATGGCACAACCTAGAGTAATGGAAAAATGACCAGCTCCATAGTCAAATAAAATTTGGAATTTATTTGTATTTCATCATTCAAACAAATTCAATGGTGATTCTATGTGTGCACTTCAACCATCTTCCAATTGGGTAAGTATACCTCATCACTCTCTTCATAAAAGTTGGTATTTAGTTTATGATTTGTTTTCAACTTGTTTGGTAGAGCAAGTGACTATTAAAACCCTAGTTCATAAAATAATCAACTATGGCACCTAATAAATCTGAGTCTACAAGTAAGAGCACTAAAACCCCTATTCCCAAAAAGCAGTCCCTTCAAAAATCACTATTGGACATTTTACCAAATTCAATTGATAAAGGGTATAATAAACTATTCAAAGATGTACCAGAGGGGTGTTAGGATGATAGAGTCCGTATCTCAAGATGGAACCCTTTTTGGTATTTTTGTGAAAATCAAGATGGACAAGGACTAGTTGAAAAACCATGGAATTTTAATTTGGATAAGCTTGTGGTGCCAAATGTATTCATTGATGTGGATTTGATTAGGATATTGACACAACACTATCATCCAGCCATCAAAACTATCAAATTGTTAAATGGTCACCATTAGTGGTTGTGGAAAAAAATGCAATCATTAATTACTTCATGCTCAATAAGCAAGCCCTCACAAAAGTTGAATTGAAGAAGAGTGAACAAGAATATACCATTATGACAAATACACATAGGAGTGATGAGTTTCCCATGTACATGAGGAAAGGGGCCAAAAATATAAGGATTTCAATCCCAACCACTGCAGTTGAGCCTTTTCCAATTGATGACTTTGTTGTGTATTTCAAAAGGACATATTTTGCTTTCTGTCAAGTGCTAAGAATTGATGCCCAAGATAGAATGACAATTTTCATGATGATGATGGCCATGAGAATATAGAACCTAGAGGTTAATGCTAAGTATGATTTTGCATCATTTATTTAGAATAAATTGCATGACAGATTTTCACAAATAAGGGAGAATAAGACACCTATGGAGTTCAAATATTATTCTTTATTGTGCCATTTAATTTTGTATAAAATAAAAAGGAATTTGTCCAGTAGGATGGACTTGAGCATGATTGATCAAAAGAGATAGAGATTACCTACATAGTGCTAGTTTTACAAATGGGACACTCATTGTTAAAACTGTAACTATGTTGTGTTCCATGATAATTTCTCATTCATAGGAATGAATTCCCTTGGTGGACTTTTTCTTAGATTAACCAAAGAGGTCAGAGAAATGTTGAGGCCTCTTGCTCATAGGCCAGAAGATGGACATAAACATAAATTTTTTGATTGGTATTTCTTATCTGACCATACTATAATCAAAGTATATGCGTATACTCAGCTACCCCATGTCTTGCTAAAATTTGTGCCAAACAAAATTGCTTTTATTGATTTCATGTGGTAGATGATCTGGATGGAGAAAGATGTGATGAAAAAATAAAACAAGGGCACATTTCTTCTAGTTTCCACTGTGTTTAGTAAAAGGTACATTGGTGTAGATACCTTGGAGGAGATGCAACCCTATTTTAAGGCTAAATATTATTTGAAATTAGGGATAGAAAGGGTTTGTGTTCCAAAGGGTCACATGAACTTTGTTAGACAAGTCATCCTTACCAGGATGGGGATATCCCATCAAATCAATTTTGATGAGGATGTGATAAAAAATTGTGTCACTTTTGAAGAGGTATATAATATAAAAAGAAAGGAAATTTTGAAGAGGATTGAGGATGACAAAGGAAAACAAAACCCTAATTTTTTAGGATTTTTTGTTAAAGAGGATGCTTTGAAAAGAATAGATTTGATAATTTATAATTTAAAAAATATATATGGCAAGTCTGAGAAGTAATCTACAAAGGCTACCAACCTCCCTGTCAAAAAGCCAATAGGAGTTATGATTCAAGAACCTAGTCCAGATGTAATGTCAATGCAAGATCCAGTTGTTCCTAATTCATCACCTGTCAAAAGGCAAAAGACTGATGATGTTTCTCCAATGGTTCCATATGAAATGAATGAAGGAGTTGGTGAATCTAAGGAGGTGGCTAATATATTGAGGCATATGGGAGAGGAAGAGGAAGTTGATCAACCCCTTTTTAGTCAAGAAACATAAATGCATAAACCAGAAGCAAGAATGGGTGAATAGGCACAAGGTGATCCTAAACTACAAGAAGATGGAAGGGCTGTGGCTTCTATGGGGTTCATTGAGGATGATGATTTCATAAATACCCCAGAGTTCAAAGATTTTTGGATCAAAATAAAGATGAAAGAATTTGAAGAAAAGGTGGAAATAAATAAAATGGGTGCTGATGAATCTCAACATGATCAAATTGTGACATAGACTTTGAAGGATTTGAAAATTTGTGAAATAAATGTCATCCCTGATGAGGCTAGACAAATTGTTTTGAATAGTACTATGCTGATCAACCCTGACCTTGAATTGAATAAAATATTTTTGTTAGACCAAGTGAGAAATCAAGATGACCCCATGATGGTTTTTGAGTTTGATTATGAGGATGGTGTCAGTGGTTATGGGTTTAACCCAAAGATAGAGACTCTAGAAATATGGGCCACACAAAAGAACACCAACAATCCAAGATTGCTTGATGTAGTCTATGAGTTGAGGGGAGCAACGATGGTGAAATATTTGTAGGATACATCAGTTCTTGAAGCTTCCACCCTTAATATACACTCTGCAATGTTCACACAAGTTACTTTCAAGAAAATGGAGCAATGATTGTTTGACTTTGAAAAAAATCAAATTGAGATGAATGATGAAGTGAATAGGCTATATTTGGAAAATGTCAAACGAAAGCAACATTTGAAAGGCATTGATTCTCAAAGCCAAGCAATTGTGCCAAACTAAGCCCATATGCCACAAATGACCAGTGATAATACAGTCCTAGTTGATCAATTGAATACATTGAAGTTAAAGTTGGAGGAAGAAATTGAAGATTTTAAAAAGCAAAATGAGAAGACAAAGGATGAGGCCAAATTGAAAATACTTGAGGTGTTTAAGAAGATTTTGGAATATAAAGTAAAATTGGTTGTTGACAAGTTGGGAGATGTGCATGAATGCTATTCTTCCTTGTCTCAGGCCATTGATCATTTGAAGGTTAATCTTTCTATTTTGGATCCAATATACAAGAAATGGCAACCTGCACACCATACATTTCTATCCTTGTCAAAATTTCTACAAAGAGATCCATGTGCTCTGACCTCACTCAAGCCAACAAAGAAGATAGTGAAAATGATCTTGGATGAATTTCAGTATGTGAATTGTAAGAGCTAAAAAATGCAGGCAAAGATTGATTATTTTTCTACCTTCAAACACTAGTTTATTCCTTCCATTTTGATAGAGGATAAAAAGATCAAAGGTTTTGATACATGGAAAAGTGAATATGGTCAAGTAGTTTCTCAAGTCATTGATTTCTTGAAAAAAGATCAAAACATAAATATTCTCAGTTTCAATGTCATTTTGGATAGATTAATTTTATTTGAATGTTGGCTATGTAAATTTCATCATTGATGTCAAAGTAATACTGGAAAAAATATGGAAAGATCACAAGGCCAACCTGCTCCAGATCTAAGAATATAAGTGGCCTAATGATTTCACAGTGTACTAATTGGAGAATTAGTATTTGATAATAAAGGAATGAGCAGGCCAAGTATGCAATGGAGTAATGAGCATCAAACTGGCATCAATATGACACCAAAAAATCTTGGATGTTCTCTTGTTTTGTCTTTTTATTATTTTTATGTTTTCCAATATGCATTCAAAATATATTTGGCGGTCTTTTTAAGACTTGTCAAAAAGTACATGTTATAATAGGTCATATTAAGGGGTGGGTATATGAAAAGTCATTTTTTGGAATTTGAAAGGTTTGAATCTTGTAGCTTCCTTCACCCATATAAGAAGGAAACCAAGACCTTGGGAAAGCTCTCTTGGAGATTTTGGAAAAGGACATTGTAAGGCCTACTCTTCAAAGATATATCAATAAAAACAAACCATATTTCTCTAGTGCCATATATCTAGTTCTCAATTACTTGTTCAATATTAATGTTGTAATTTATTTGGTTGTCTCCATTTTTATTTCTCCTTGTTATTTGAATTAAGATATCAAGTATATGTTTAGTTGTTCAAAACACATTTGTTGTTTTTGGGTGGTTTATCCAATTGGGTTTCCTCAAGTAGGGATTAAATTCCATTAAATAGATCATTATAGCTTGGAGGATTCAATTCAGATAATTAATAAGAGATAAGTAATAATAATATTGCATATTTATGCAAGTCATAGACAATCCCATACCAAGTAATTTGAGTTGTGGCTAGATATAAATCACAAATATTTCTATGAATAAAATATATTACCCAATTGTTGAGAAAGGCACCGATCAATTCTTTTCCAAAATCATTTCATTGTATCATATTTAAAAATTTCAATTTTAATTTTCTATTGTGTAGGAGTATGAGTAATAGTAGAATAGAAAATTTAAAAAAAAAATCTAATTCAAATCATATCCCAATTTAGATTAGGGTGAATTAGATGATTCAAATTGACAAAATTACATAAATCCATTAATCTGTTCTATAGTCACCAACAAATTTGAGGAGTAATTAATCATTGGTGAATATAAGGTAATACCCACCTAGGAAAAGCAGAGCCTAAAGTTTAGATAATCTTAATCACATGGGTTGATTCTATCAGTTGGCCAAATTGGTTGCATAACCTAATCAACTTGGCATACTTTTAAGGTTTTGCATATCATCAGACCCTAGTGTATCCTCAGATTATCATAAGATTCCAAAGTCTCTTCTAAAGAATAGTAGAGAATAAGTACCCATTGAATTGTTAAATAACATTGGGGTTCTTCATTTTGAGCGTGATGAACTAGAGTTGGCTCAACAAACTTTTAGGGAGGCATTAATAAATGATGTTCTACCTCTACATAAATCTCTGTGGTCAATTTTGTGCACTTTTTACTTGTAATATTCTCAAAGTTAGTGAAAAAGGTAGTTTTCATGAAGGAATGGAAAAGATGCATAGAGCCTTTGAATTATACCCAATTGTGCAATGGCTTTGAATCATTTAGCAAACCATTTTTTCTTCATAGAGCAGTATTTTCTTATGGAATAGTTGATTTTGATAGCTCTTGTTTCAACTGACCACCCTCTCATAAAATATCATTCATATTATAATCTTGCACAATATTATCATAGTAAATGTGATAATAACACCACTGGCAGCTACTACATGGAATCAGTCAAGGAAATCCAAAGGCCACAAGATTTTGTGGACAGGTTCAATTAAAGCTGGGAGATCTTAAGAGTTTTCTCTCAAATTTTGAAAAGGTTCTATAGGTCCACCCTGAGAACTGAGAGAGATTAAAAAATATAGGCCATATATATGCTCAACAATGGTAGGTAGAGAAGGCACTGGAAATTTTAAGAAAAGTAACTCATATATATCTACGTGATGCCCATGCATTTATCAAGATGGGTGAGTTATTAATATTGTCAGACCCTAGTATAGCCTTAGATTCTTTTAAGATAACAAAGTCTCTTCTGAAGAAGAGTAAAGAATAAGTACCCATTGAAATATTAAAAAATATTAGGGTTATTGATCTTGAGTGTGATGAACTAGAGTTGGCTCAACAAACTTTTATGGAGGCATTATGAAATGACATTTGGGTTGAATTCGTAAATAAAAGCCCTAATGCTAATTTTGTAGTTTTTTCTATGCACTTTAAGGATATGGAATTATTTTAATGACTAGAAGACGGTGGTGTTCCACTTGAGTTACAAATTCAATTCCCATATGCTCCAAAATGTGTAGAGGAAACTAATGAAAAAATAGTCCCCTAAACCCTAAACTACATGTATGGTTCTGGTATATAGTTGCCTATGTAACTACTATAAGTTGCTAATAAGAAAGCTATAGATTTTGTGTTGAATGTAATGAGGGTTTTGAATTACCTCTGAATTCATTATAGAGGGCATCTTTAAATCTAACTTCATAGTAGAGGGCCTCACCAACTTCAAATTCTTTGCAACAAACTCTAAATTCCTTTCCCACCTTTTCTCCAAACAAGCTTTATTGCCCATGAAATTAATTTATATAACCCAATAAACCTCAGTGCCAGGGTATTTACCAACTAATGAAATGATGAAATATTCAATGAATACTGAATTGCACAAAATAAACTCCCACCATAATTTTTTTTAAATTTCATCTAATTTGTATTTACGTAACTATTTAGTCATTTTTAATTGTATAACTAAATAATTTTTTAATCGATGAACAAATTAGTCATTTATTTACTCATTTATAGCTGAGCTTCAAAAATTTATTAGAATTTAGACATTTTTAGCTGTTGTGACTAAAATCTTTAGTCATGTAGTCATTTATTTGCCAAATTCTACTAGTGGATAGAACAAGAGTATACTAATGTTAACTATTTCAACAATAGAGGAGTATCTTCAGTAGTTGTAGATTTGATTGGAATGGACATGAAATCAGTAGAGGAGTATATTTAGATTAATATCAAGACAAAATATAATGAGAAAATGATGGTGCAAGAGTGTTCTCAAGAGGACATACAAGAGGGAGTTTATTTGCAGCAACTAGTGTTGGAAGAAAAGACACTCACAAGGACAAGTGAAAAAGATTGGAAAGAAGATGAATTACTAGTTTTATTGTGGAAAACATATATATTTATATAGGAGAAGAAGACACAACAAAATAACTTTCAAGTGTTAATAAATAGGTCATTGATTGAGAGCAACATTAAAGACCTCATGAGTAGGAGCTGATGAATATTTTATGAACTCAGGGAGCTTGATGCAAGTGCATTAGCTCTTTAGTTATTTACTTTGTAAATTTTGGTATTGAATAAGTTTATGAGGTATTTTTTAGTAATTTATAAGGTTTTAAAATCTTTAACATTTAAAAATTTTCTCATTTAAACTTAATAATGATTTTTCCACCAAAACTCTCTGTTTAAAATTTTGAATTTGTAAAGGATGTTTGAAGAGTCATTATCATCTCCTAATAAAACCAAAGGTCATGATAATTATTTTAGGGGTATAGGAAGGTATTAATTATATTTTCTAAAATTTATAAAGTCTTAATTTATAATTTACCATGTAAAACTCAACTAAGGTTAAGACATAGGTTGAGTCTTCTAAGTTAGATAATTTGAGAAAATTTAGGAGAGTGGAGCAAGTAAGGGAGAAAGAGGAGAGAATGGAGATAGTTCATTAGTACATGGGAAGTAGGATAAATCAAGATAAGACAAATAAACTCCAATATTTGGATACAAATAACAAGGAAGTTCTAAAAAATAGGGTTTTGACAGGTTTGTATAATACATTTTAAATGTAAATCAATGAAAGAATGCTTTATTTGAGTTCCATGTTTCAAATTCAGTATAAGAATTCATGTAAGTGAATTTAATTTTTTTTTAAAACATATTATTTATTTTTAGTGGTATATATTTATGTTTCAGGTCTTAATTTACAAGTACACGTTTGTTACAGTCAAGAAAGAGGGTTATAACAATCAAGACAAGTTAGTTTTCACTATTTTTGAGATTGGTCAAGTGAACAAATAAAATAAAAGAATAGGATATATGTATGGATAGTATTTTTAAAAAAAAAATATTCCAAAATATGCTTTAAATTTTATATTTCTATTCATTTTAAACTCTTGTCCTTCGTACATTCACTTAAGGTTTTGGATGCACTAAAATCACCATAACTTGAAAATGAACCCTTAAAATTGCATAATTTTGTTTATATGTGTGTGAGGATTTTTTTTAAGGTTATAAATTGTTTTAAATTATTATTGAGTCCTAAATATCAAGATAGTCAAGAATATCAGTTTGTAGGTCTAAAACAAGCCTGTTTAGAGCACTATAAACACTAAGATCCTCATCACTTAAAAATGACCTAGAAAAATGCAATGAAACTTTTTATAGTGGTAAATGAAGGTTAATTTGAGGTTTTAAATTTATTTTAAATGTTTAAAGACACATTAAAAAAATTATTAAATAAACTTAGTCTACAGACCTAGAAATAAGTAAAAAAAACCTTATTTTCATATTGTTTTGAATTTTTGAATTTGAACAAAGGTAGAAATAATTATGGTGAATTGAGATGACAAAAAATTAATGTGGAAGATACTTTTATACATGAATATCCATTTTTTGGTCAACAAATTTTATTCAACAAGCTATTAGGACTTATCGTCCTTAATCCCTCCATCACATATGACTAGCATAATATACATATATTAAGTTATTACTATATGGAATATGAGATGGTCAGTGCATATAAACTTAATAAATTATTTTAAATTTAATCATTATGTATAATACAAACTAGAGGTGACTCTAATTGACATAATGTCCATGTCTGTGGTAGTGTTCATCAATGCTAAGAATCAACATTGTACTTTAATTAATTTAGATTCCTTTGATAATTTGATATAATGGTATTGTTTTAAAACCATAAGAAAAATTATTATAGATTAAGTCATGATTACATAATAATACAACCATAATTTATGGCCAATGACTTCACATGACATGTTTTTTTGGAAGAATGTCAAACAGTTTGCATTTTAATTATTTTAGAAATAAACTTGAAGCTCAAGTATTGCTACATACATAATTGTGTAAATCACTAAGTGCAAAAGATTAATATGACGATTCTTCTATTTTTAATTGAATTATTTCTACCTTAATTTATTGTGAACCTTATTGATATTGACTTGTACCCTTGATTAGCACTTTGCTTACCTACATGGTCATAGTGTCAATTGTTTTATGTTAATTATAGGCTTTCGATCAAGGTTAAAATTTGGCATTGGTCATTTTAGGAATGATATAGCTTAGTGATAACACTTGAGTGTATGATTGTATGCTTAGTACATTGGTACACCCCAATATTATTTATGATTGGTTAAATAACTTCCTAATAGCATATATAGGAATTTTTAACCCTAGTCAAATATATGTTTTGGGTATAACATAGTTATAGACTTGATCATGCTTTATGCATGAAATAATTTTCTTCTATTAGTTTTGAATGATATTGTATAACTTGAAGCTTATTTTTATAAAAATTGGGTTATTAAATTTTTGTATCAAAGCCTTGTTGGAAAATTGGTATTGATGTCAAAGGCAAAGTGAAGGGCAAGCTATAGACTCACTCAAAGCTCTAGACAAACTCAGTAACTTTAGACTCACCCAAATTTTTTTAATCTCATAGAGATTCAAACTCACTCAGTAGCTTCGAACTTGCCCAGAGATTTAGAATCACATATAGATTCAGACTCAGTCAATAATTTTGGACTCACCTAGTAGCTTCAGACTCACACAGTAGCTCCAAATTTAGACAATTAACAGCTATGGATTCAACTAATGTGAAGAAAATAAATTGAAGTGTGAAGATCAGCGATTTAAGAATGAAGAGTAACCTTGAAATGGATTTAAATTATTTTATATTAAATGATGGATGGTTGCATTTATTAGTGTCTAATTTTTGCAAATAATAATCACTACTCAAGTCTAATGAATGATAATCTAAAATCAAGGGATGACCACCTTTGGAGAGGTCATATCCCTTGGGATAATTCACACCTTTTTGAAGAGGCATAAGGAAGGTATAAAAGAGAAATTAATGTGAGTTAGAAAGTGAGGAGAAATAATTATTTCAATCATACACAAGGAGAAGAAGAGGAAGAATAGAGAGAAGAGGGAGAAGAGCAAAACTTGATTATGCAATCATTTGTTGACAAAGAAATAGTGAGAAGGTGGAAATTTCTTAAATGAGATTGGTATTTTAGGACAAAAATATCAGTGTCTTTTGCTAAGTCGGTGCTTGGTAGTGAAGTTGGTGCTTCAATTCAAAGAGATTGGTGTCTCTTACTAAGTTGGTGCTTAGCATTGGGGATTGGTGTCTCCAAGTAGATTGGTGCCTATATAATTTTTGTACAAAGAATTATTAATCTTATGGCTAGTAGATCCAAGTAGCCTTTCAAATTTGGTTTTCCCCATTGAGGGTTTTCCACATAAATTTTTTGTTGTGCATTTACTTGTTTATGTGTGAATGGTTTCTTTATAAAAGTTAATTAGAAAGAAAGTAAATTTTTATTACACATTGATTCGCCCCCCTCTCAGTGTGGTGTGTGTTCAACAATCGGTATTAGATCAAGGTTCCCTCAGGATCAATTTAATCACTAAAAAGAAGATCCAAGAAGCACACATGGCCAACCATCAGGGTTAGGAAGGTTTATTCACCAACAAGGATCCATTGTTCAATGGGAGAAATTATGCATTTTGGAGTATAAGGATGAGAACATATACAATGGACCTTGGTTTTGATATTTTGCAAGCAATTATGGATGGATACACAACACCAAAGACTCTACCAATAGAGTCATTAGGAAAGAAGGCTAGTGAAAATATTATAAAACCCATGAATGTTATTTTGTGTGGTTTATCAGAGTCTGAGTTTATAAAAGTAATGCAGTGTGAATTGGATAAGAATATTTGGGATAAACTTAAGACCATCTATGAAGAAGATAACAAAGTAAATATGGCCAAAATTCAAACTCACAAGAGACAATTCAAAAGTTTGAAGATGAGAGAGGATGAAAACATTGTTGTTTATCTACTTCATGTAGATAAAATTATCAACATTATTAGAGGGCTTGGTGAAAACATCAAAGAATCTATAATCATCTAAAAGGTATTAAGGTCTCTAACTTTAAGATTCAATGTGAAAATTTCTATGATCAAAGAAATAAAGGATCCAAAAAAATTAACAATGGATGAGTTACATGGAATTATCATGACATATGAGATGAGTAATGAAAAGGAAAAATCATCTAAGAAGGAAGTAACCTTCAAAGTTTTAAGAAAGGAAAATATAAAGAGACTGAATCAAAAAATAGCACTAGTGATGAAGAAGATGAGAAGGAGCCCCTATTTTTTAGAAAGCTTAAATAGGATCTGATAAATACAAAGGTAAACTACCTTTCAAGTGTTTCAATTGTGGTAAAATAGGACACTTTGTTACGAAATTTCCATATAAGGATGATAGAAATGATGAGGAAAATTATAATGAGGAAATGAATAATAATAATGTTAGCGTAATTATGTATTTACCTTGGGTTATTGACTAAGTTAATAAGTCTTTGGTTAATTGCCTTAACCATTTGGGTTAAGAGGTTAGTTTGTTTTAATCGGACTTAGCTATTTCATGCTAGTCATGTTGGTAGTTTCACCCACCTTTCCCATGTTTCTTAGGTGGTTCATTTCATTTCCTATTTAATAGGCCTTCATGTATGGTATGTGAATATGTGATGTGTAATGCAATCTAGTTCTCTTTTCAATCTTTGTGTTCAATATAATATGGTATTAGAGCCCATGGTTCGTAGACCCTGAGTGGAGGTCTATGGAAGATAAAGAGGTTAGTGTCTTGATAGGGAGGAGCTTCATGTGCCTAGTGGAGAGCCAAAGGAGAGAGAAAAGTTTTTAAGCTCAACTTGAAGACCAAAAAACTTCCTGAGAGGATCAAAAGACCAAATAAGATCAAAAGAAGGTCAGAGGAATTAGTTTCAGGCCGTTTGAGGAGCCTGTTTATTTTTTTTGGGTACACCATATGGTATAACACCATAAATTTCATGGGAGAGGAGAAAAAATCAAATCTTGATCATTTTTAGCAAAATAAAAGTCTAAACTATGATTTAATTCATAACTTGAACAATGGTGCAGACAATTTCTAATTTGGTTGAGAAAAAAACTCAAAATCTATGCCTAAAGTTTTATAGATAGGAAATTTTTTTGATTGGATGATTATTTTAATGAAAATTTTAACCTAAAATTTTATTACTTCAATTTTTTTAATTGAAATAAATCAAAACTTTAGCCAATAGGGGTTATTGGGGATGTACCATTGATTAATAATCATAGAAGCATTTGGAATGTTTAAAATTTCACTATTTTTTTGGTTTTTTATCTAGATGTGGATGGAAAAAGAATTTTTTAAATCAAAGTTGTAGGTTTCCAGATTTAATTATTTTAGTGATTGAAAAATTGAGATCTTACAAATAGTATTGAGTTTGTTGCTAAAAAATGGTAGAGTTGTTTAGTGTCAATACAAACTTAGTGTGAAGGAATTTTTATAAAAGTCATTATAGTTTTTTTGATTTAATTGTTTTCATGAGAAACTAGGTCAAATGGCTAATATTCAACACCTGTTATTACTAGTTTCTCAAAAATTGACTAGAAAAATTTTAGTTTGTGGAGTCATAAGGTTTTGACGATATGTGTATATCATAACCTTTATCAAATAGTGCTCGATAAAGAGAAAATACCTACCACTGGTTATGATGACTATGATAAACATCATCATGAAGCTTTTATGTTGTTAAAACTATTAGTAGTAGATAATCTAATCTTAGAGGTCAAAAATGCAACCACTGCAACAGCTTTGTGGACTAATCTTACTTCTAAATACTAGGCTTGTGAAGTTGGTAGGGTATTATATTTGAAGAATTTATTGTTTTCTACTAAGATACAGTAGGGTGGCTTCATTTTGAGTTTTTATTATAGATCAAAGACATCAATGATCAGTTGAAGGCTATGTAGAAGCTTATTGATGAGCAAGATTTGATTTCTCTAGTTATGCAAAATCTTCCACCTTTGTTTGAGTCATTTGTGGAGTCCTTGCACATTATTGCTGAGATGTAGAATTTGGACTTTGAAAAGTTTTCCACATTTATGTTGTAGAAGGAGAGATGACAAGAGTAGGTAGTGTTGTCTACATTTACTTCTATAGAGAGTGTATTCTTCATCAAAGGAAAGGGTAAGCAATTTGGTAAAACTACTGGTTCTCTGACAGAAACTTTACAAGTAAGTGGTTCTAATAATAGATCTAAGTGGAAATGTTTTTATTGTAAGTAACCTAGTCACCTTAAGAAATATTATAGGAAAAGACAATAGGATATGGCTAACCCTAGAAATAAATATCATCATGTGAATGTAGCTGAAGGTGAATGCGAGGAAACATCTCTTAATTTTGCTTTCATGGCTTCTAGTGGTAATTATAGGGTTGATCCAGATTGGTACTTTGATTCAGGGGCATCTCAGCATTATACATGCCATAATGACTGGTATGTAGATTTTGTTGAAAATGACAATAATAATGAATCTGTATCTTTGCGAGATGGTGGGACTCATTTTATGAAAGGATATGGTAATGTTTAGATTAGTTTTAATGGTACAATTTGGTATACATTTAAGAATGTTAGTTATGTGCCTAATATGAACAAAAATTTACTTTCAATTAGTGAGATCACTTCAAAATCTAATTTTGTTGTAAATTTTCAAGGACAAAAATGTTTAGTCACTACTAGAGATAACAATATTATTGCTATTGGGATTGGAGAGAAAGGTCTGTATAAGCTTGCAAATACATAAAGGGCAATATAAAGTGTACTTGTTGTAGTTGATAGCACATGTTCACTATGGCATGAAAGGTATGGGCATTTGAATTTCCAGCAATTCACTGCATTAAACAAGACTAAGATGGTTAAGGGGATTCATTCTATTTGGGATACTCATCATGTATGTACTAGATGTCAGTTGGGGAAGTAAGTTTGACATTTATTTGATGTTGGTAAAGCTTCAAGACCTAAGGGAGTATTATATTTGGTACACATGGATTTGCATGGTCTAATGCAGGCACTTACCCTTTCTATAGCCCATTATTTTCTATTGTTGGTCGATGACTTCTCTCAGAAAAAGTGGGTATACATTCTAGTGAAGAAAAATGATTATTTTTCTAACTTCCTTACTTGGAAAGCTATGGTTGAAAAATAGGTGAGACAGTTAGTGAAATCTCTTAGAACAGATAATAGGGGTGAGTTCATCTCAAGATAGTTCAAGTATTTTTGTGCCACTGAAGGCATACATGGAGTTATGGAAAGGTGAAATAGGATGATGATGGACATGGCTCACTGTATGATCCAAAGCAAAAATGTCCCATATAGATATTGGTCAAAAATAGTGAATACAATAGTGTACATCCTCAATATATGTCCTAAAAAATCATTGGCAAATATGACTCCAATGGAGGCTTGGTCAGGTCAAACTCTAGATGTAAGTGTTTTTAAAATTTTTACTTGTGTAGCTTTTGTAGTCATTCCTAGTCAAAAGAGAAGTAACGTGGATGCCAAAATCAAATTATACATGTTTGTTGGGTATAGTGAGAAATCAAAAGCCTAGAGATTAATTGATGTTTCTACTAACAAAGTTGTGGTAAATAGAGATGTCATAGTAAATGATTAGATGCCATACTTCACAACAATTGGTATAATTTTAGATATTGAGTCATTATTTCCTTCTAATGATTCTATAAGTTATGGTGTGAAAGTTGAGTAGGATTCTAATTCATCAGTGGAATCAAATTCTAGGGAGGGAGTTGATGTAGTCACTGTGAGGTTCTAATGGAATAATGAAAGAAGCCAAAGTACTATTCTGCCATAATGGAATCACTAAAAGGAGACTTACCACAAGGTGTGGAAGGAAGAAGATTGAGATCAAGAAAGTAGTTTGGTAATAGAGGTGAGCATGAAAAGTTTTCTCTAACAAATGTTGTTTCACATGTATTTGAGCCTAATTATTTTTTAGAGGCCAAAGGGAAGAATGAGTGGGAACCAACCATGCAATTAGAATATGATTCCTTGATGAAAAATAAGACTTGGGAGCTCATGGAGATACCACCAAGAAAGAAATCCATTGGTTGTAAATGGATTTACAAGGTAAAATGTAAAGCAAATGGTTTCTTGGACAAACATAAAACCAAACTTGTTGCAAAAGGTTATGCACAAGAGGAAGGGATTGATTATGAGGATACTTTTGCTCCTACTACAAAGATGGTAACTTTTCATTTGATTATTTCTATTATTGCTCAGTTTGGATGGTAGGTGAACCAAATGGATGTTAAGAGTGATTTATTGAATGGAGATTTGGAGGAGGAAGTCTATGTAGTTCAGCCAAAAGGCTTTTCAGGTTCTTGATAAGGAACATCTTGTTTGTAAGTTGATCAAGTCCTTGTATGGGCTTAAGCAAGCTCTTCGATCCTAGTATATGAAGATAGATACATACCTTGGGGAGTTTGGTTTCAAAAACTATAACTCTAAACCAACTCTCTATGTAAAGGTGTCTGGTGATGATATCTTGATTCTCATTGTATATGTTGATTATTTAGACATCACTGGGAGTAGTATTAGTCTCATTCAATAGATGAAGGTTGATATTTGTTTTACTTTTGACATGATAGACACAGGACTACTGAAATATTGTTTAGGTGTTGAGTTTTGGTAAGGTGATTATGTTGTATTCATGTCACAAAATAAGTATGATAAATCATTGATGGAAAATTTTAGAATGATGGATTATAATCCAAGTCACACACCTATGGAAGTTAGAGCTAAAATTTCAACTAGCATTACTTCACCTCTAATTAATGAAATAGTGTATCGACAACTAGTGGGTAGTTTCATTTAGCTCACTACGACTAGACTAGATATTTGTTTTGCAGTGAGTTTTCTATCTCACTTCATGTCTAAACCACAAGAAGTACATTGGTTAGCTACAAAATGAGTGTTAAAATATGTCAAAGGTACTCTTGACTTTTGCATACTATATGAGAAGTATGTAGATTTTGAGCTTTCAATATATTCTGACTCTAATTGGGTAGGATCAATAGATTCAATAAAATATACAATAGGCTATGTATTCACTCTTGGTTTAGGATTTTTCTCATGGTAGAGCAAACTACAAACTACAGTGGCATTATCTCCAATAGAATCAAAGTATAAAGTTGTGGTCAATGCAGGTTGTGAAACTATGTGAATAAATAAAATCTTGGAGGATCTTCAATTTGAGTCATCAAAGTCTACTCCAATTTTCTATGACAACCAGAGTGTTTTGAAGATAGTTACAAATCTACTACCCCAATGTAGAGTAGCTAGCTGATATAATGACTAAACCACTTGGTGCAGACAAGTTCATAAAATTTAGAGATAAACTTGGTCTTGTTTCTGGTTTTGTCATTAAGGGACGGTGTTAGCGTAATTATGTATTTACCTTAGGTTATTGACTAAAGTAATAATTCTTTGGTTAGTTTCCTTAACCACTTGGGTTAAGAGGTTAGTTTTTTCTAATCAAACTTAGCTATTTCATGTTAGTTGGTGTCGGTAGTTTCACCCACCTTTTCCATGTTTCTTGGGTGGCTCATTTATTTACTTATTTAATAGGCTTTCATGTATGGTACGTGAATATGTGTTGTGTAATTTAATTTGGTTCTCTTTTCAATCTATGATTTTAATCTAATAAAGAAAAGCTTCAAACAAAACAAAAAAATGAAAAAGCTTGGTAAGCATAATAAAAGTACCTATTCTAAAAATGATAGTATCTCAATTGAGGAGAGTGATGAGAGAATTTTAGGCAGTGATAGAGAAGAAACTATGTTGATGGGTATAGGAATAATGAATGATGCCTCTATAAGTGAAGACAACTTGAAAGAGGAGGAAGATGTTGAAGATGAAGGAGAAGTGAATCTTGAAGAGGAACTCATCTGTGTTTTAGGTGAGATAAAAGTTATTAAGAAGAATAGTCTAAAACAAAGATTACAGATAAAAAAAATACAAAGAAGAAAATTGTGATCTAAAGAATAAAATAAAAGAGCCAAGAAGATAGAGGAAGAAGTAAGAGTCTATCTTAAGGTAAAAGAAGATGACATTGCCAAAGTAGAATCATAAGTTGATTTATTAAAGAAGGAATTGGAGAAGACATATGTTAAATTGAAAAACACCAAAGTATTTGATGAGATTATCAATTACCAAAGGTCATCATGCATCAAGACTGGTCTTGGTTATGAAGAGAACCAGAAGAGCACTAAAGAAGGGTAGAGTGCAAAAAATCCAGAACCACCTAAGAGGATAAATACAAAGAAACGAAAGAGATATGTAGATGCACTTAAGAGGTCTATGAATATATAAATTGAAAAGAAGATAAATCATGTCAATTCTCCATAGAGAAAATAAAGGTATGAACATCCTTGTTGGAGATCTCAGAAGATCATTTCCATCAAGGTAGAACAATGTGATAAAGTACACAATCAAATTCTATGGTTATTGTTATAAATTTGGTCATAGATCAATAGATTGTAATGCACATGTAAGAAATGAATATGCATGGAACTATGAAAAAGGCACTTATGGAGTTTTTGATAGAAATTATAACTCACACCATTATCAGATTACAAATAAATTGACATTGTATGCTATAATTGTAATAACTTTGTTCATATAACATGATTATGTAGGATTATTTTCAAAGAAATCCCTAAGAAAATAAATAAGGTGAATACCCTAGTTACAAATAAAAAGGAATCTAAAATAATATGGGGAGAGCATCAAGAAGAAGTTAATCAAAAAAGGAAAAGTGTATGCTTGTTCAAACAATGTTACATGCATAAAATGAAGGGTAGAAATGGTATATTGATAGTGGGTGTTCAAGCCACATAACAGGTAATAAAAGAAAATTTCTCACTTTGAAGAAAATGAGTGAAGGTACATTAAAATTTTAGGATAATGCTATGGCTAGGACTGCCAAATAAGATACCCTCAGCCTTGATAATGGAAAGACAAAAACTGAAAATGTTTTATACATTGAAGAGTTGAAGCATAATCTATTGAGTGTCATCCAAATGTGTGATGAAGGATACATGATCACATTTTATTCTCAAGGCTATGAGATTAGGAAATCAGACATAGGAAAATTATTTATAGACACAAACAAAACATCAAATAATCTATACATACTCAATGAAGTAAAAGGAGAGGAATGCTAATGAGCAAGTTGACAAAAGTTATCTATGGAATAAAAAAATGGGCATATGAATTTTGATAATTTGGTGAAAATTAACACTAAGAATGTCTTAAGAGATATGCCAAAAATCACAAAACCTTCAAACACTATTTGTAAGCAATGTCAACATGGGAAGCAACCATGAGTGAGTTCTAGATCAAAAGAGTACTTAACAACCAAGCCATTGGAATTGATCCAAAAAGATATGTGTGGACCCACAAGAATTTAAAACATACAAGGTGATAGTTATTTTATGTTGCTTATTGATGATTATTCTATAATGACATAGGTTTCCTTTCTAAAAGATAAAATGAGGTATTTGAAAAATTTAAAGCTTTTAAAGTGTTGGTTGAAAATGAAATTGATCTAAAGATAAAATTCCTAAGATTAGATCAAGGGAATTAGTTATTTCAATGAATTTAATGAATTATGTGAAGATCATGGAATAAAGAGACATTTCTCAGCCACTAAGACTCCATAACAAAATGGAGTTGTAGAGAGAAAGAATCGAATTGTGTAAAAAATGGCAAGAAAAATGCTAAACTAATCCAAGTTTTTAGATAGATATTGGAGAGAGGTAGTCAACACCACAATTTACAGCTTGAATAGAGGAAAAATAAGGGTAAACAATAATAAAACACCTTATGAGATGTGGAAGGGTAGACCAACTGCGACCAAATACTTTAAAGTGATTAGAAGAAAATGCTACATCAAAAGAGATGATGAAAACCTGGGCAAATTTGAATCAATAGCTGATGAAAGTATTTTTCGTTATTCCTCAAAGAGTAAAGCCTATAGATGCTATAATTAAAGGCTACAAATAATTGTAGAGAGTGCCAGTGTTAGAATGGATGAAACTTGGCCTAAACAAGTGAGTGTACTAATTAATATTCATTCAAAAGAATCAGACTTCAAAAAAGAATAAAAAGTAGTAGAAGAAAGTCAACAAGAAGTAGTAGAAGAAAGTCAAGAAGAAGAAAGGGAATATACAAGGGCACCATCCAGATTTGTTCAAAAAAATCATGTATAAAATTAAATCATTAGTGATATTGATGCTAAATTGCAAACTAGGAGAAAGATAATGAATACATCAGCAAATGTAAACTTCTTTCTATTGTCGAAGATAGAACCAAAGAGATTTTTAGAAGCCAACAATGAAAAGCATTGGATCAGTGCCATGGAAGAATAATTGAACAAAATTGATAAGAATGAAACTTGGTAAATTATTTCCAGACCAAAGGATAAGAATGTAATTGGAACTAAATGGGTCTTTAGGAACAAACTAAATGAATATGGCAAGGTAACAAGGAAAAATGCAAGACAAGTCTGTAAAGGCTATGCTGAAGTACGTGTTGACTTTGAGGAAAATTTTACACCTATGGAAAGATTACAATGCATAAGACTATCCTTAGCATATGATGGATTCAATAATTTCAAGGTCTATCAAATGGATGTGAAGTCTACATTTCTCAATGGGAGTCTTGAAGAAGATATTTACATACAACAACCTTAAGGTTTCTCTCTATCAAGGAAGCTGAATAAAGCATTATATGGAATAAAACAAGCCCATATAGCTTGGTAAGCTAGACTTGATAGATACTTGCTTGATCAAGGTTTCAAGAGAGGAGTGGCTGACAGTAACCTATACATCAAGACTGGAAGCGAGAACTAGTTAATGATGGTTGTGTATGTTGATGACATTATTTTTGGTAGAGAAAATGAGAATGTCTTAAGAATTTGCATGGGTAATGAAACAATAATTTGTAATGTCTATGTTAGTAGAGTTATCATTTTTCCTTGGGTTAAAAATTACTCATTCAAGTGAAGGAATCTTCATCTCTCAGACCAAATACATTAAGGAAATGTTGAGTAAATTCAGTATGGATGATTGTAAATCAATAAGTACTCCAATGGTAATTGGATGTAAGTTGAGTGAATATGATGAGTCAATAGAAGTCAATTAGACCTTGTATAGATCATTGATTTAAAGTCTATTATATACTACTACATCAAGACCATATATCATGCATGTAGTAGGTCTAGTGGCTAGATTTCAAGTAGCACCAAAAGAAACACACTTGTAGGCTATTGAAAGGATATTTAGGTATCTCAAAGGCACTATGGAGCTTGGTTTGTGGTACCCAAGATGAAATGACTTCACCTTGATAACTTATACTGATGTAGATTGGGAAAGCAACATTGATGACAGAAAGAACACAAGTGTAGGTGCATTATATCTTAGAAAGAGTCTTGTGTCCTAGTTGAGTAAGAATCAACCTTTAGTTTTTGTGTCCATAGCTAAAGATGATTACATAAAAACATCATCTTTTACACAAGTCCTTTGGATGAAACAAACCTTGAGTGATTTTAGAATTGTGTACATCAATCCAATTTCTATTTTTTGTGACAATACAAGTGCAATAAACAGCTCCAAAAATCTAGTTATGCATTCAAGAAATAAACATATTTCCATCAAGTATTTTTTTTTAAGAGAATAGGTTGTAGATCAACAAGTAAAGATGGAACACATTGCCAGAAAGGAACAAATAGTAGATATCTTCACAAAGTCCCTCCCAATATAATCTTTTGAGTTTCTAAGGTAGAAATTAGGAGTGATCCATTATTTATCTAGTCATTAAATCCATAAATAAAAGAGTGGATTAAAGGGGAGATAATCATAGTATTATTCATCTCCATGGATATTTTGGTGATATACATTGTAGTATGTCTCTTTATCATTGATGTCAAAAGGGGAGAAAAGGAGGAGAAATAAAACAAAGGGGGAGTTCATGTACTATTTTTTATACAAGGATTGCCATCAATGATAAAGGGGGAGATTTTTGGAATATTATCATTGATGTCAAAGGTAAAGTGAAGGGCAATCTATGCACTCACTTAGAGATCTAGACTAACTCAATAGCTTCAGACTTGCCCAAAGATTTGGACTCACTCATTAGCTTCAGACTCGCCTAGAGCTTCAAACTCACTCAGAGATTCAAACTCACTCAGTAGCTTCAGACTCATTTAATAGTTTTAGGCTTGCCCAATAGCTCTAGACTTGCCTAGTTAGTAATTATGGACTCACCCAGTGTGAAGAGCAGAGATTGAAGAATGAAAATCAATGTTGAAATGGAGTTAAATTCATTTGAATTAAATAATGGTTGGCCACCTTTGTTAGCATCCATGTTTTTTCAATAATAATCATTGCCCAAGTCTAATGAATTATAATCTAAAATGAAGGGCCAACCACCTTTGGAGAGGTCATATCCCTTGGGAGAAACCACACATATTCAAAGAGGCATAAGGAAGGTATAAAAGAGAAATGAATGGGAGTTATAAAGTAAGGATAAATAATTATTTCTATCATACACAAGGAGAAGAAGAGGAATAAGAGAGAGAAGATCGAAACTTGATTGTGCCATCATTTTTTGACAAAGCAATAATGAGAAGGTGGAAATTATTTAAATGAGATCAGTGTCTTAGAATAGAAAGATCAGTGTCTTTCATTAAGTTGATGCTTGGAAGTGAAGTTGGTGCTTCAATTCAAAGAGATCAATGTCCATTTCTAAGTTGGTGGTTAGCATTGGGGATTGGTGTCTCCAAGTAGGTTGGTGCCTACATAATTTTTGTAAAAGAATTATTAATCTTATGGCTGGATTTGGATAGTAGATCTAAGCAATGTTTCAAGTGTGGTTTTTCCCCACCAAGGGTTTTCCACATAAATTATGTGTTGTACATTTACTTATTCTTGTGTGAATGGTTTCTTTATGAAATTTAAATAGATATAAATTAAATTTTCATTATGCATTCATTCACCCCTCCCCACCTGCGCCCCCTCCCTTTGTGTGGTGTGTGCTCAACAAGCCTAAGTTATGTGCTCTAGGGAACTTTGGGAAAGAAGTTACTAATTTTGCTTACCTAAGTCATTTTATTTCACCTTAGGATGGTGGGAACTAGATCAGGTGGGTTAAATGATGAAAATAACTTGTCATTTGACCATCTTGTTAGAGACAAAGGTAGAAGAATAACTAGGGAAATATGTAGAGGTCTTCAAGCCCAAAACATTAACTTGGGTAGAGAAAAACCTCATATTAACAATGGTGGTATCAATATAGGAGAACCCTATGTAAATGATACTAGAGGGAATCCTAATTCTAGTCAAGAAGAAGTCTTCAATGGTATATTAACTAATTTGAATGTCTTGAAAATTAATTTGGAATCCCAGGAACACATGCTAAACAATCTTGAGGGTGTTTCAGAAGTAGAATTGTCTTGAGTATATGAATTTAAAGTGAAATAACAAATTATCCAAGAAATTCCTCTGATAATGTTTGATCACATTATAAAAGATCTTAAAAATATTTCACCTCATAATTTATAGGTGAAGAACTAGGTGATGTTGTTGATGCATGCTTGGTCAACCTGAAAAAATACTTCAATCTACATAACATGCCCTCAAATGTGAAGGCAAGGGTGGTTACTTACCAGTTGGTTGGAGTTGTAGCTCTTTGTTGCAACCATATTGGTGATTTAGAGGGTTATTAACCTATGACACTAACTTGACATGTTTTTAAAAAGTGATTTTGAAATAGGTATCTTAGTGCCAATTCCAAAAGGTAAAAGATAATAGATTTTTAGTTCAATCAATAAAACATGTCTATAATACAATATGAGAGTGAATTATTGAATTTATTGCATCATGTGAACTATATGCATGATGAAGAAACCAAGGAAACTTTGACTGCTTTCATTGAATCTACTCATAGGGCATAAGAGAAAGAAAGGTCTTGGTAGAAAGTGAGACAAGATTTTAAACTCAAGTAATTGATAAACCATCTTCACAAACATATTTGTATGAGTGTATAAATTATGAATGGTGTTTGTTCACCCTTTGTTGGGCCTTGTAGTAAAAAATTATAGGTGACTAGATGTATCCTTGAAGAGAATATTCTCTTTCTAAGGGGGAATGGAATGAACTTTGTGAAAGCATTGCAGGATAATTGTGAGTGGTAGAGATGAATAATTAGCTCTTATAATTGAATATATGATTATTATGAGCACCCCTCAGAGGATTCTATGCCACTCATGATGAAGGATAAATGGTGGGATGTTTTCTCTCATAGCTAAATCTCACTTTAAGAAATTAAATGTTGTCAACATAACACATATCTTTTGACTCTCACACCCAATCGATGAATCATATTCATGAAAATGTCCATGGGTGTATAAACATAATAATGACATTTATTTTCAAACTATTAGGCCCTAGAGTTGAAACTTATAGGTGGGTAGATACGTCCCTAGAGAGAATCTTCTCATTCTTAATAAGAATAAAATGAACTTTGTGTAGGAGTTATAGGCAAACCATGAGTAGTATGGACAAACTATTAGCTCCTAAATTTGAAAGAGTGAGTTTTATGAGAATGAAAAAAATATTATCTACCATTCATGATGAGGCAAAAATGGTCACACCTTCTCTCTTATAGCCAAATCTCGCTTAAAGACCAAAATTTGGTAAGTAGAATATATATAATTATTACTTGCACACTTAATCAATGAATCATCTTTAAAAACACATCCAAAGGGTGTATAATCATAGTAATGACCTTCATCCATGCTATTTTAGACCTAGAGTCAAAACTTGAAAGCAAATAGGATGCATCCCTCAATAGAATGTTCTCTTTCTTAAGTGTGAAAAGGAATGAAATTTGAGCATGCATTGTAGGCAAACTATGAGTGAAAGAGAAAAACCTTCAAATCCTATAGTTGTATGGGAAAATAATCTAAGAATAAATCTAAGGATTATCTGCCACTCATGATGAGGAAGAAGTAATGACATATTTTCTCTCATATCCAAATATCTCTATAAGGACCAAAAGTTGATCAGTAGAAGGCATATCTTTTGACTCATGTGCTCAATTAACAAACCATCTTCATAGACATGTCTAGATATGAATAAAAATATAGGAATGGCCTTTGTTTACCCTCTATTAGGTCACATATTTGAAAATTTTAGATAATCAGATGCATCCTTGAAGAGAATATTCTTGTTCCTAAGGGAAAAAATTGAATGAACTTCGTGCATTAGTTGTAGGCAAACCGTGAGGGTAGAGATGAAATGTTAGTGCCTATAGTATCATGGGTGAGTTATATAATCACCCTCTTGAGAATTATCTACCACTAAAAATGAGAGAGAAACAATGACAAGTGTTATCTTGCATCAAAATCTCTCTTTAAGGACCTAACATTGGCTAGTAAAACATGTATATTCTGACTTACATGCCCAATCGATGAACCATTTTCACAAGCACATCTAGATGGACATATAAACATAAGAAAAGGTTTTTTACATGCTATTTCAATCCCTAGAGTCTAAACATATGGGTGATTGGATGCATCCCTGGAGAGAATCTTCTCGTTCTAAAGAAGAAAAAGAAAACATACTTTATGCAACCATTATAGGGAAACAGTGAGGGGTAGAGAAGAACCATCAGATCCTATAGTTTCATAGATGACTCCTATGAACATTCATTAGTGGATTATTTTCCACTCATAATGAGAGAGAAATGGCCCCACA
This sequence comes from Torreya grandis, assembly GCA_037957365.1. NCBI lineage: Eukaryota > Viridiplantae > Streptophyta > Pinopsida > Cupressales > Taxaceae > Torreya > Torreya grandis. Next base: position 6,718,470 of record JARHVA010000018.1, read on the forward strand.
TTTTCTCTTGCAGTTAAATCTCATTTTAGGGACCAAAATTTGTTCAATAGAACTTATTTCTTTTTACTCGCTCACTCAATCGATGAATCATCTTCATAGACACATATAGATGGGCATATAAATGCATGAATTACCTTCTTTTGAACTTCATTGGACCTCAGATTTGAAAATTATAAGTGGTCAGATGCATCTTTGAAGAGAATCTTCTCATTCTTAAGGGGAAAAACAAAATAAAATTTATGTAGTTGTTGTAGGTGAACAATGAGGTCTAGAGATAAACCATTCATCCTATTCAAATTTTGAGTGTAGCCATCTCAAACAATCCATAGAATTTGGGATTCCTCATTTTTATAAATAAAAAAAAGTCCACTTAACACCCCCCTTTTGTCCCCCAACTTTGTGCACTTACCCATTTAAGACTTCTACACTATTTTCTTGGCCTTCATGTTCATGAATATTTTGAGGGGATCTCCATTGACCAATAAAAGTATGCTTTTGATTTGCTTCATCATTTTAGCATAGCTGATTGTAAGCCACTTAAGAGGCACTTTGGATTTGATAGTTACTAGGAGAGTCTGGCTTCCTACAACATAGTCTTATTATTCTTTGGTGTGACAACTAAAGTGCGATTGCAATTTCATGCAACCCTACTGAGCATCGATGAACAAAGCACATTAAGATCCATATGCACTTCATTTAATAAATTATTCAAGATGGAGTTATTACATTGAAGTTCATGCCTACTATTGAGCGGGTTACTAACATCTTTACTAAATCCTTAGTATCAACTTATTACTTATAGTTGCAAGCATTGCTTGGTCAAGATGAAGTCCTTTCTTTCCTTCATTTTTTTCTTTGGTTGCACATGGGTACCTTAATAGGGATAGTATCCAAGACCCAAATTTTGTTTGTTTTTCCTACTCTTCCTAACTTTCACTTACAAGAGGTTGTTAGAGTGTTCTAAACTATTTAATTAACTAGTTGTTTGATTAATAACACTCCATTAGCATAAATGATAATTTGGGAGGTATATTGTTGTAACTAAGTTGTTTTATTTAACAACTCATTATTTACACATATCTTTAGCTTGTTTTATCATTCTTAATTATTGTTATTCACAACTTATTTATTGCGAATAACAAACTTGTAAGTCTATATAATAGACATTCCTATAGCTTAATAATAAAGAGAAATATATAGAATTTATAAATTTTGTAAAAAAAAAATAAAAAATAATATTTTCCATGTATATATTTTTTACTTTCATGTAAAATTGATTATTAACTTGAGCATTATTATAATTATGTTTTCCAAAATTAAGATTTTAGATATGTCAGACTTTCTTACTAATAATCCTAGTAATTAAATAGAGAAAAGAAACTTGCAGAGAGAATAGAAGCTTTTTAAAAAAAAATGAACAAATAAGCTTCTAAAAAAGAGGAAACTTCTTTCAAAAGAAATAAATACATATAATAAGTATAAAAATATACAATAAAGTTGCATATCATTGTAAAATGTTTGACAAAGTAAACTAGCCTATGTAACTATATTTATTGAATTAGCTAATTTGAGCATGTCTCATCAGGGATACGGATCCAAGTCTACTGAGGTTCATGGAAGATGCCCGTCTCAACCAGACGACCACACCCAGATAAACAACTCTAGTTTATTACATGTAAGACCTGCCCACACACCTAACTATGCATAGACTATGAGGCTATTACAACAAATCCTCTAAGAACTTCCAATTCCAGGCAGAATGTAATATAATTTGATTCCCCCCTTCTACCCATCCCAAAAGTGTGATTCTAGCAGATAGAAAGCTCTTATCTGACCAAGAATAAAACCCAATGAAAATAACAGTTAGAAGAATCATTTAGATGTCCTCTATATCTCAAATAGGATGAACTACAATGATCTTTTCCTCCTTATTTTGACAGTCATCAAATGTGGGTTCAATACATTACTAGTTTCATTCCATGTTTTATTTGGAATCCTCTCAACATGGAAGAATCAATTACCATATACATCACCTTCAACGGAGTAGCAAAGGCTTTACTATGGGTGGACATGTTTTTGAGGTGAATTTGGCATCAAGACAGACACTTAGTTTCAACTTTTCAAGCAACACAGTGATTGCTACAAGAATCTTATTGTTGATGAAGAAGGAAAAAAATTGAGAATGGCAACTTAAGTTCAATTTTTAAAATTAAGAGAGCATACAAAACAAGAACTCAAACAAATAAACAAAAAAGAATCCAATTTCTACAACAATTTCTTGAAAGAAAGAGATTCTATTGATCTTCAATTTTCCTTGCTTACAATGATGCGCCCAAGCATCTTTAAATAGATTTAAATTTAAACAATAATTAGAAAAACAAACTCAAGACTAATTTTAGTCTTTACATGCAAACTAAATCTCTAACAAATTCTCTAACTGTTTAACTAACTGTTTGCTAACTTTCTATTCACTAACTGATTGTTCACAACTGCATGTTCACTTTTGCATGCATGAGGAGTGGAGAAATTAAACTCCAGTTCAACTTGAATTTCTAACACTCCCCCTTAATTTCTACCACTTACAATTTTAGCATTTACAATGCCTAAATTTTGTCTAAAATAATCAAAGGTCTCTTTTGGTAATGCCTTTGTAAATATATCTGCTAATTGATCTTCAGATCTACAAAAGTCTAGATGGATTTCTCCATTATTCACTAACTCTCTGATAAAGTGAAATCTTGTATCAATGTGCATGCTCCTCTTGTGAAACACATGATACTTTGATAAAGTGATTGCTGATTTGTTATCATAGAAGATTGGTGTTGACTCTTTCTGTGCTTGTAATAAATCTTTCAATATTCTTATCATCCAAGTAGCTTGACATGCTGCTGATGTGGCTGCTACATACTCTGCTTCAGCTGATGAAAGTGTCACTATAGACTATTTTTTGGATGCCCATGTGACCACACTTGTGCCTAAAAGAAAGGCATATCCAGAAGTACTCTTCCTATCATCAACGCTACCTGCAAAATCACTATCTATAAAACCAATCAAACTAAAATCGGTAGTTGTGGAATATAATATTCCATATTTTGTAGTTCCTGCCACATATCTTATATCCTATTTCCAACTTGCCAATGTGAGTCTTTCGGTGACTCCATGAATCTTGAGATTAAACTAACCCCATAACTGATATCTGGTCTAGTAGCTGTAAGATACATCAAACTACCAACTAGCCTTTTGAATGTTGTAGAATCAACATTAGACCCTTGGTCTTCTTTGCTAAGTTTAGTCCCTGTAGAAACTGGTGTAGGTGTTGGTTTACAATTTAGCATCCTAAATCTCTTTACCACATCCTTTGCATATTTTGTTTGACAGATAAAAATTCTTTTCTCTGATTGTACAACTTCTATTCCCAAATAATATTTCATTAATCCCAAATCTGTCATTTCAAATTCTTTCTTCATTGCTTATTTAAAAGTGTCTACAGACAAATTTCTAGTAATAATAAAATCATCAACATATAAACACAATCAAAATCTGACCTTCTTTGTTAAGTTTTGTGTACAAAGTAGGCTCACTATCACTTTTGCTGAATCCATTGTTTATCATATAAGAATCAATCCTACTATACCATGCTCTTGGTGCTTGCTTGAGACCATAAAGAGCCTTCTTCAATCCATAAAATTTTTCTTCATGTCCTTGTACTTCATAACCTGTGGGCTGTTTCACATATACTTCTTCATCTAGAAAACCATTCAAAAAAGTTGATTTTACATCCATTTGATATACATACCAATTATTTTGAGCAGCTATGGATAATACCACTCTTACAGTATCCAATCTAGCAACTGGTGCAAATGTTTCATTATAATCAACTCCATGTTCTTGTGCAAAACCTTTTGCTACTAACCTTGCCTTGTGCTTTTCAACATTTTTGTCTGCATCAAATTTAGTATTATAAACCCATTTGACTCCAATACAATCCTTACCTCCAGGTAAATTAGTTAGATCCCATGTTTGATTTCTTTCAATAGCATTCAACTCTTCATCCATTGCTTTTAGCCAATGTTTCTCATTAACTGGTTCTTCATAATACATAGGGTCATGAGTGAAAAGAGCAAAATTTGAAACCAAATCTAATTTCTCTTCTTCTTGATTATAAATCTCATTCAAATTTCTCATTTTCTTACCTTTCAATCTTGCTCTTAAAGTAGCAAGAGTTGGATCTGATTCATCACTTACTTGTGAATTTGGAGTAGGGTGACATGCATGACTAGATGATTCACCTTGTTCAAACCTTCTAGGTGTTCTTATTGGAGTGCTTGTGCCTGCTTGTGGAGAGGATTGTCCACCTTGCAAATTTTGTTCTTCAGAAACTTCTTCATCCTGTGGCATTGGTGTTCCAATTGTGATGGTGCTACCATCCCATGCTTTTGCTTCCTTAAATTCAACATCTCTGCTAATAATCACTTGCTTTGAAATAGGGTTATACAACTTATAAGATTTTGACTCTTCACTATAGCCAATTAAAATGCATTTCTCACCTCTATCATCAAGCTTTTTTCTCAATTTAGATGGTATAAGAGAATATGCAACACAACCAAAAATTCTGAAATGATATACACTATATTTGTTACCACTCCGCGCTTCTTGTGGAATTCGATCTCTGACACTCTTTGTTGGGCTTCTATTTAGAATATACACTGCACATGCTACTGCTTCTACCCAATATTCATTTGACAAGTGTTTAGCTTTCAACATGCTTCTTGCCATTTCCATGATTGTTCTATTCTTTGTTTCTGCTACACCATTCTACTGTGGTGTGTACCTTGTAGTCAATTGCCTTTTGATTCCATGATATCTACAAAAATCTTGAAATTCATTAGACATATATTCACCTTCTCTATCTGATCTGAGGACCTTGATATAACAGCCACTCTGCTTTTCAACCATTGCCTTGAATTCTTTAAACTTTTCAAAGGCTTTAGACTTATTTTTGAGAAAGTATATCCAAGTCTTTCTGCTAAAGTCATCAATGAAGGTTAGAAAATAAGTATTACCTCCAAATGATGGAGTTTGCATTGGTCCACAAAAATCACTATGGACTAACTCCAATATTACCTTAGTTCTATATGAACCTCCTACTAGAAAGCTCTCTCTATGTTGTTTTGCTAGAATACAACTGTCACATGAACTTCCTGGCTGTTCTATTAGTGGTAAACCCTTCACCATATTTTTCTTCTGTAACAAATTTAAACCTCCAAAATGTAAATGTCCATACCTTAAGTGCCATAACCATGATTGGTCTAGTTGTATGGATTTGAAGTGTGCTTCCTCTTCTCCTTGGATGCACTGAATATGAAGAGGAAACATCCGATTCTTGGTCATCTCCACTTTACCTATCAACCTGTCACTAGGAAACTTGTCCAATATTGTGAAAATATTATCCATAAAGGATATTCTATAACCTTTCTATACTAACTAACCAACACTCAAAAGATTATGTTTTAGTCTAGGTACAAAATAAACATCAGGTATAAACCTTCTTTCACCATTCTTTGCCAAAACATTTGACACCTTTACCCATGACATCTACTATGATATCATTTCCTCATTTCACTTCTGATTTTACAGAATCATCAAGACTAGCAAAAAATTCTTTATTTTTTGTCATATGATTACTGCATCCACTGTCTAAAAACCAGATATCACTAGCTTTTTTTTGAGTAACATTACAAGTAAGGAATAAGCTTCCAGGATTAGAACTAGATTCACCTGGATTAGAACTAGATTCACCTGTGTAATTAGCATTCTGCTTGTACACATATCCTTAGTTATTTATGCAGTCATTTACATAATGACCATATTTCTTGCAGTAATAACATTGAACATTAGATTTATCAAACCTCTGTGAATCTTGCTGGAAGTGATTGTTTCCACGTCCTCTACTACTATAGTTTTGATTACTGTTTTCACCTTCATCTGAATTGTTCCTTCCATATCTGCCTCTACCTCTTCCTTTGAAGTTTGACCTGGCTCCTCCTCTTCCTCTACCAAAAGTTACCTGTGACTTGAAGGCATTCTCAAGAGAAGTGTCATTCCTATTCATTCTGGATTCATGTGTTAACAAAGAACCCATTAATTCATCTACAGATAATTGTTCCAAATCCTTGGTTTCCTCAATAGCTACAACTATTGCATCAAATTTATTGGGTAAACACCTGAGTATTTTTTCTATGATCCTCTGATCCGTCATAGTTTCTCCATTAGATTTAATTTGATTCACTATATTCAAAACTTGACCCATAAACTGGTCTATTGAATCTGAATCACTCATTTGCAAATTTTCAAAGCTTCTTTTAAGGGATTGCAATTTAGCAATTTTTACTTTTGTATTATCTCTATAGGTAGTTTATAAGATTTTCCATGCCTCTCTGAATTTTGTTGCTGCTGCAACTCTGAAAAATATAGATTCATCCAATCCCTGTTGGATGAGAAATAAGGCTTTTGCATCCTTTTTTCTGTTCTCTTTAAGCTCGTCCTTGTGTGCTCGAGATAATGCCAGATGAGCTGCCTCATCCTGCGGTTCTACAAAACCACTTTCTACCAAATCCCATACATCTTGTGAGCAAAATAAATTTTTCATCTTAATTGCCCAAAAATCATAATTCTTACCATTGAAATTGGAAATTCGAGGCCGTGAAATACTGTTGTTCGTTGCCATTTCTCACGTTGGAATGGCTTTCTGGTTGCTATTTCTGAAACACAGTCACCGACGTCAGTTATACTGCCGCAGTCAGTCGATAATACTGTCGATGTCGGTTTACTCTGCCGATGTCGGTATCTGAACTGCCGATGTCGGTCTCTGCGCTGCCTGCTGGCAATTTTTGCGCTCGACTGATTTGCTCTCCTTTCTTCTTGTCACCTCCCTACTGGTTGTTTTCTTAACCAGGCTCTGATACCAATTTGTTAGAATTAAGAGAGCATACAAAACAAGAACTCAAACAAATAAACAAGAAAGAATCCAAGTGCTATAGCAATTTCTTGAAAGAAAGAGATTCTATTGATCTTCAATTTTCCTTGCTTACAATGATGCGCCCAAGCGTCTTTAAATAGATTTGAATCTAAACAATAATTAGAAAAACAAACTCAAGACTAATTTTAGTCTTTACATGCAAATTGTCTAACAAATTATCTAATAGTTTAACTAACTGTTTGCTAACTGTTCACTAACTGATTGTTCACAACTGCATGTTCACTGCTGCATGCATGATGAATGGAAAAATTAAACTCCAGTTCAACTTGACTTTCTAACATCAATGTGGTGATTCAAAAAAAATTCAGAGACAAATTATTTTGTCTTCATGCAAATGAAGGGGTTGAAATCTGATTGGTGATCAATGTTTACTCACAAAGAATCTACCTAGATTTAAATTTTTTTTGGGATGTAACGGAATAAAAAGTAACTTTTCACAAAGAACACAGAAATTTAATTCTTTAAACGAATTATTTTTTCGCCAACAAATAAAATAGAAATAATCTCAGATGTTAAGCTTTCACAGCTGATGATAATCATAAAGGTGCTTTTGGATAAAAGCAGAAATAGTCTCTATGCAAACATAAAACTAATGACAATAAACGAGAGTTTGAGAAAAGGCCATAATATGCAGACATAGATACATACCCACGAATGGTCAAGGCCCTTGAAAATGGCCACATTGATGTCACTGCTCTTCTCAATCACAGCTGCCACTTTGTTCATGTGGGCAACCGCATCATTAATGTCACACCCTTCCTCAGGGTCGAACATGCCAAACGAAACCCTCACATTTTGGCCTTCGCTGGTGCGAGGCTCAGCAGCAGCAATCATTGTGTTTCCTGTTGTTTGACACAGATTAACAATGATTATTACTGTAGGAGAAAATGCTTCTCATTGTACTATCTGTAACATCAATTTAAAGGGCAAAAAATTTATTAGTGTGACATTATTGTGTGGACTCTGGAGTTGCAGGTGAGATATTATTGAGTGGAGTTGCAGGTGTGAGTGGACAATCCATATATGAAGGTGGCGTGTATATTTCATTGTCATGGTCAGTAGTAAATCCAATCAAAACAAGTTTCATTTTAGTTTCTTTTATGCTACCTAGTGATGTTTATCGTGGTCTCCTATGAAGGCTTACTGCTTCGATTGTGGTCTAATGAAAATTTTAAGAAATTGCTGTAATTTGGAACTGAAAATAGAAATTATGCTCTCTTTGATAAAAAGTATTTAGTCAGCAATTTTGTTTTTAACTGTTAACAGAGTTGCTACTTAAGTCTAATGTTATGTTGTATGTCAAAGTGGTGGAAGTTGAAAAAGTGGCTGCAGTCTCATTGATCATTAGCTGATGGTCTTTATGTTGTAGAATAATCTGTGATTTTTTTTAAATCACAGAGGATTTTAAAAATGTGGTTTATTATGAACGTGAAAGAGGATGTCGTAGATTATATAATCACTATATGTTTTCCATTCCTTTATTTTGTTTGTGGTTTCATTTTTGGAGGGTATGGAGGGTGGTCATATTTAGAGTGGTGGTTATGAGTTTATTGGATGGGATGAACAAAGAAAAATGTGGCTATTTCACCTCTTTAAAGTTCAGGAGAGGAAGATATTAAATAAAAAATATGTAGACCAAGAATTGATGATATGGAAGAAGAAGCTACCTTGAATCCAAATCAATCCATTCTTCCGCCACTGTTGACACCTCACTCTTTTGCAGATTATCTTGAACGTCATAAAAGGCTTCGAAGAAGGGACTTCCACATAATTGGTATTAACTGTGAACTACAAACTGTGAACCAAATCATGATTCGGACATCCAACCTTTCTAACCTTTTTTTGAAGAATTGATGATTGGGATCCTTTAAAACCCTTCTCAGGACAAACAATAATCTTATGGTCACTTTGATTATATTTGAAGTATCTAAAATAAAGGCCTTCAAAATTAATAAATTAAGATCACATTCCATGAGAGGATGCTATTTGAATAGAATGGTGCATAGGTTTGGACAAATCAACCAATACACACTAACAAAACTCAGATTAGCTTCAATGGATTCATCATTTTTAACAAAGACTCCCAACTTACTCACCAGTTATTTGAAAAGGCTAGGATCACACAAAACTAAAGGAAGATTATAAAATCTTACCCATATTAGAGCTTGCGAGATAACTGAAGTAGCTAGGTTAAAGAACAATACCTAGGGGCAAAAAAAACACCCCCTATTTACCCACAAACCATGGCCCATTTGTCCACACAAAATCTCTATCTTTTGGAGATTGAAAGTGAAGCAAAAAGAAATCATTTGACAATAAAGAGATAGGAGTTTTTAATTCAGCCCAAGATCTAAAAGCCCACTACTGAAGTACTTCCCAAGATGGTCATTTCGTAACATACCTGCCAATCAAAGATTTGCTTCCCCTTTCCAAACCAATCATTGAAAGATCTGATTTTGATATTTTCAGAATAGGAGTATCAGAAAAAATCAATGGAAAATCAACTAGATAAGTCATTTCTAGTGCCTTTTTCTAAGAAATTTTTACTTCTAGATTCTCCTTAATACCCTCCACATCAACTATTCCTTCCTCAAAAAACTTATCTAAGAAAATCTAGCTTCTAAGTACAAGAATTGGATTTGTACTAGGATGAGCCTTGAAAATAACTTCCTTGTAGTAAGTTCCATAGGTATGAAATGGGTTATAAATATTATTGCAATAGGAAAAAATTAAAGCCTTGGGTAAAGCCCTAGCCTCCCCTATTGATGCCAGCTTCTTTCTTCTCTGAAAAAGAGACACCATTTGACAGATCACTATCCACAGCCAACTAATTTAACCCTAAAACATCTTCTTGATGTTTATAATCTAAAATAAGATGCTCATAGGGAAAGAAAGATTGATTAAAAACTTATGTTTTACTCTATCCCTTGCCTCGACTCCATCTGGTCACTGACCCTTGCTCCACCAGTATTGTCCCAAAACATGCTTCTTCTTTATCTTCTCCTTCCTCATCCTCTCTTGCCTATCCACTAAACCACTCATTCCCCTACCCCCTTTCTTGCCTATGTCCCTACTCACTAGAATCTGCCATCACCACTGCTGCCAAACTCTTCCCGTTCGCCTGTGCTTGCTTTTGTTGTATGTGATGCATTATTGTCATTGCCATTTCAAACACACAACACTTCAAAATTTTGGGGTAACAAGATTTTTTAGTACACAAAAAATTATTAAAATAAATAAATGTTAATTAAATTAAAATTAATTTAGATATTCATATCTATTAGAGGTCAAGAATAGTCATTGGAACTGAATAAGATAACATATGAATTAGTGTCAAATATATTTTCCATATCAAATATATCTTTAAAATATAAAGAAATAAAATAATGTTATGACAAAAAATGAACGCGAAATAGTTATTATGATATTTGAAGCTAATATATCTTGAAATCAAGAAAATGTATATTGCCTTACGAATTTGGACCATTTTATCTGGATACAAGTTCTTTAATGGTAATTGTATCCCCTTGTTTAGAAGCAAAAATTGATTTCATGTAATTATTTGTATGTGAAGACTTCAATTTGAGTTTTCTATATTGAAGTTTAAGTGCCTCACATATAAAAAAGATAATCATCTATAGTCCTCATACTAAATGCAGGTCCTCAAGTATCCATGAGAATCTCTAAAAAGATAATGATGTCTTCCATGAATCTCATAGTTGATAGGGCACTTGAATATAAAATGTTCTTTTTTATTTAGCTCCTTTGAGTTACATATATATCAACATCTTTTGCCCTTTGCCACTGATTACAAAAATGAAAGTAAGCATACACCTAAATCAAGATCCCCTTTAAACAAGTTTCCATTACTAGGGGGCTCCATTTCATCAATGTCACCAAAGGATGAAACTTGGCCCTCTTCGTATTAAGTGTCTCTAGGGATTTTTACCTGGTGGATGGCATTACAAGCCATCATCCTCACCAATTTGACCAAAACCCTTTCAACAATACAAAATGTTCTAGAAAACATAATTTGCATATACATGTAAACGCTTGTATTTTGTATAAGCCTAGTTTGTACAATGCTTTTAGACTTTACTTATATATACTCTCAATAATAAGTAGAGCATGTATTGGTGCATGTGTTTGGGTCTTGGGTCTCTTCTCTCTATTTTATGTGATTCAAATAGTCCTTTGTTTTATTTATCTTTCTTAGCTTTGCTACATGGATCCCTAGTCCTATCTTATTGATCTTTATCTTTTCCATGGATTCTAGAGAAGTTCACAAATCATGAACAAATCGACAGTAATAGAACCGTCTTTGAATCACAAAAATGTCCTAACGAATCTTCTAGATTTATTTTGAGTCACATTTCATTTATGTTACTTTATTTTGTACATTTAAATCTTTTTGGGATGACTTTTTACATGACAATAGTTTCCCAATTCAAAATTAAGATCTTTATATATGCAAATTCCTTAAAGCCCTTCAAGGACAAGCAATCGTTGTTTTACAAAGGGCACACTCAAATCATGAAACAATAATCTACCTTATGGTTATTCCAATTCTATTTTTTTTTAAAGATATATATATATTTGCATGCTTATACACGTGTTACACTACAATGTTATACTATAAAAGTAACTGTTCATAAAGAACACAGAAATTTAATTCTTTAAACGAATTATTTTTTCGCCAACAAATAAAATAGAAATAATCTCAGATGTTATGCTTTCACAGCTGATGATAATCATACAGGTGCTTTTGGATAAAAGCAGAAATAGTCTCTATGCAAACATAAAACTAATGACAATAAACGAGAGTTTGAGAAAAGGCCATAATAATATGCAGACATAGATACATACCCACGAATGGTCAAGGCCCTTGAAAATGGTCACATTGATGTCATTGCTCTTCTCAATCATAGCTGCCACTTTGTTCATGTGGGCAACCGCATCAGTAATGTCACACCCTTCCTCAGGCTCGAACATGCCAAACGAAACCCTCACATTTTGGCTTTCGCTGGTGCGAGGCTCAGCAGCAGCAATCATTGTGTTTCCTGTTGTTTGACACAGATTAACAATGATTATTACTGTAGGAGAAAATGCTTCTCATTGTACTATCTGTAACATCAATTTAAAGGGAAAAAAGTTTGTTAGTGTGACATTATTGTGTGGACTCTGGAGTTGCAGGTGAGATATTATTGAGTGGAGTTGCAGGTGTGAGTGGAGAATCCATATATGAAGGTGGCGTGTATATTTCATTGTCATGGTCAGTAGTAAATCCAATCAAAACAAGTTTCATTTTAGTTTCTTTTATGCTACCTAGTGATGTTTATCGTGGTCTCCTATGAAGGCTTACTGCTTCGATTTTGGTCTAATGAAAATTTTAAGAAATTGCTTTAATATGGAACTGAAAATAGAAATAATGCTCTCTTTGATAAAAAGTATTTAGGCAGCAATTTTGCTTTTAACTGTTAACAGAGTTGCTTCTTAAGTCTAATGTTATGTTGTATGTCAAAGTGATGGAAGTTGAAAAAGTGGCTGTAGTCTCATTGATGATTAGGTGATGGTCTTTATGTTTGTAGGATAATCTGTGATTTTTTTAAAATCAAAGAGGATTTAAAAAATGTGGTTTATTAAGAACGTGAAAGAGGATGTCGTAGATTTTATAATCACTATATGTTTTCCATTCCTTTATTTTGTTTGTGGTTTCATTTTTAGAGGGTGGTCATATTTGGAGTGGTGGTTATGTGTTTATTGGATGGGATGAACAAAGAAAAATGTGGCTATTTCACCTCTTTAGTGTTCAGGAGAGGAAGATATTAAATAAAAAATATGCAGACACCCTCCTCACCTATTTCACCAATTTATGATCCTTTACCTGACACTATGCAGGTTGGAGAGATAACCCCTTCCTCCTTCGATGAGGATGGCAGCATTCGTTGCCTAAAATTTTTATTATTAGATAATGTTATTGATTGCTATATATATTTTCTTATAGTACATAATTTTATATTTTATAATTTTTAGGTTGGTTTCTTCTGTCTTTGGATCTTAATATTTTAATATTTTAATTTTCATATTCTATATATTTATTAATAAGGCATGTATTTATTTTTTTAACTTAAAAAATATATTTTTATATTTAATTAAAAAAAAAGAAGCAAAAGTAATTTAAAAATTATATTTTAAGTATTGATTAGAGAATTAATATTTTTCAAAAATCAAAATTTTGATGAATAAATAATTTCTTATATTAATAATACAATTCACCATTCTTTCACATGTTTAATAATTAATGTTTAAAAATTTTCATTTCTATAATCTTAACAATAATTATAATTATCTTTTACTTTATTTATTATTTATTAATATATTTAATTAAATGATTTAAAAAAACATTTATTTATGACATCAAATGTTTATAAATATTTTAAAGTAATTTTTTTATGTGAATTTTTTTAAAAATTAATTAATAATTTTTGGGAAATTATCATTTGTGTATATTTTTGGTTATTATTTAAATCACATAAAAATTGATATCTAATTAAAATTGTTGGCCGAAATATTTAATTTAACATTCAAATTAATTAAGTTTTATTAATTTCTAATTTAACTTGTTTTGAATTCTCTTAAATTATGAAGTACTACATGTGCATGTTTATTAACATCTTTTGAATCTTAATTTCAATTATTTGTCCCTAATATTATTAAAGACTACTTTTATTTAATAAAAAATATTTTTTATTGAAAAATTTGACACTTTCACAATCCATAATAGATAGAGTATAATTGTTTAAAAAAGAAAGAGGTTTACTGAATTCATGTGAACATTTTAAAATATAATTATCCTAAAAAAGAGGTTTACTTTACTTATATGCACCATTTTAAATTTCATTATTTTTTACATACTCAAGAATAATGTTTACATTCGAAATGAATCTTAACTTAAAATCACTCACTAAAAAATTTACCTATTCAACAAATTGCATTCAAAACCATTTATTAAAATTTAAACCCATTTAAAATTTTGATAAACATTCCTAAATCATAATTTTTTTTTCAATTTTTAAATATTTATTTCACAATAAAATTAAATATATTTACCAATAGATTAAAATTAAATATAATTTGAAAACCCACACATTAAATAATTTCAAAACCATTTCATTAACAAGACGGATTTCAAATCTCATTCTCCTTAAAATAAATGCCCACCTCAACTCTTCACATAAAGATAATTTATGAGTACGACAAAACTAACTATGTTAGGAGCTCTTTTTACATGCCAATGGACACATGAATACCAAGTTTTATTTTGGAATTGACAGCAAAAACAAAACGTAAACCTAAAGTTAGAGTTATAGAGAGAAAATAAAATATAGAGTTTAACTAATGAATTTTTAAAAATAGATTTTTGTAGTTTATATTCAAATTATTGATGACATTGCATCACACATCTTTCAAACTCAAAGCATTACTTCACATTGCATAACTAATTATTAGATGCTGATAGATGACAAAATTTCAATTACAAAATAGTTTTTACAAAGTCAACCTAAGTAGTTATGCAATTACTTCACATTGCTTAACTAATAACTAGGAGCAGCTACTAATTATATTTGCTTGTCATGGCATTCTATGAGACCACATTTCTTTGAGGAATTTTTTCAAATAGTTCACTACCTTATCTATGCTATCACATTTTTCATACATGTCTACCAAAGCATTTTATCAAACAGTTCACTGCCTTGTTGCTATGAATAAAATCCTAAAAAATGTGCTTTCGAACAAGCTATGGATGGTTGTAAAAAATCTATCAAAGCATAATAGTAAGCAATAACATAGACAAGGTAATGAACTAGTTGAAAAAATGCCTCAAAAAAATGTGGTCTCATGGTGATGGAATGCCATGATAATCCATAACAATTCGCTTGTCATGGCATTCCATCACCATGAGACCACATTTTTTTGAGGCATTTTTTTCAAAATTCATAAAATTCATCCTAAGAGTCCATATTCCTTTTACAATTACTCTAGGAGTCATTCATAAGCATCCCATATCATATCCATGTGAAAGATATTTGTATTTTGATCATTGATGTATTTTTTTGTCTCTTACCGTAGCTCCACAGTACATTTAAATAGTTTTAACGGTTGTGTGGGAACCAAAAGAAGTGAAAATATAGTTATAACTTGCATGTAGCATGCAATAACTTCACTTATGATGTTGCAGTATACAGAGACTGGTTACTATGGCCCTATGGAGGTCTCAAAAGTAATTGATGGGCTAGTAGTAAGAGTTTGAGTAGCATATAATATAAACATCTAAAATAAATATGGTCTCATGGTGATGGAATGCCATGACAATCCATAACAATTCACTTGTCATGGTATTCATCATGGCATTCCATCACCATGAGAACACATTTATTTGAGGCATTTTTTCCAAAATTCATAAAACTCATCTTAGCAGTCCATATTCCTTTTACAATTATTCTAGGAGTCATTCATAAGCATCTCATATCATGTCCATGTGAAATACATTTGTATTTTGATCATTGATGTGTTTTTTTGTCTCTTGTCACAACTCCATAGTACATTAAAATAGATTTGGTGGGTGTGTGGGATACAAAAGAAGTAAAAATACAATTACCACTTCCCTACAGCATGCAAGGACTTCACTTGTAGTGTTGTGGTATATAGAGACTGGTTATCATGGCCGCATAGAGGTCTCAAAAGTAATTGGCAGACTAGAGGCAATAGTTTGAGTAGCATATAATATTTCACCGTGACCCCATGACAAACAAAATGTTGACCTATAGTGATGCGGTAAGAGCAAACAATAAAGGTTCACCATAGCCTCATGGTGGACAAAAAGATAAATGGCCATATGGCGATAAGGGCTAAGCTAATAGATAATATATACTGCAGCCCTACAAAATTTTAGAGGTCTTGCAGGCTAGGGATAAGTGGTAAAAGTTATATAAAGTATGTCCCTCATTCTCATGATAATTTTATACACAATTCTCTTTCATTTTGATATGTTGAAAAATTTCTTATTTTTATTTTATACAAATACATTTAATCTATTTTACAATCTCATCTATTATCTATCCAATTGATATTTAATTGATTAATATTTTTATATCACCTTCTATTATTACCTTTGATTGGACTTATGAAACAAAGTTGGAAACTATATTTAATTGAGAATTGGTGGATTGGGTGGGATTGGTTTAGGGTATTTTAAAATGGTTCCCTAAGTTTTATTTATATTTCTATATATATACTTAATTTTTTAAATTGAATGATATTAGTATTGTGGTTGATTTTTAAATGTGGAGACCACCTTTTTAAAGTTTCATAACAATTATTATGTTATTTTATGTTTTTAGTCTAATAGCGTATAATCTCATAACATTTTGTGACCTTATTTTATGATCATTTATCATCTATTAAAATTATTAATTTTGAATTCAAAGTCACTTATAAATAGATAAATGTTGTAACTCATTTCATACATAAGCATTATCAATTACACGCTTAACTTTGAACATATTCATAATATATGAGACACATATTTTATTATTTCAATATTCTTGTCAATTTTATTATTCTATCACACAGAGTCTCACTGTTAAAGGGTCAGTCAATGGACATTAGCGACCCAAACCCTAATAAACATAATTAGAAATATTAACTCTCTAGAGTCCACACTCTAGATTTTTCATATATTTTTCTTGACACTCTAGGTCAAAAATTTAACTATAAAAAGTACATATAAATAGAAATGAATGAATTTTCTATTTGAGAACCCTATTAGGATCAATTTGTATGATCATGGCAACTATCTCCTACCAAATCCAAATGTTAGAGCAACAATAATCACAAATATAATTGCACATTTCTAGGGTCAAATTTTTTACATAAATTTTATGTAACACTCTATACAATATGTGTTATTTCTATCTATTTTCATATTTCATATAAGGTCTTGCAGGCTAGTGGTAAGCGGTAAAGTTATATAAAGTATGTATCACACTCCTGCCATAGTCAAATCCAATGCTTGTAGTGATACGGTAAATAGTGAAGGGATGTCAAAGGATCTTGTGGTCCTGCGATGGTCAAATCAAAGGTTGGTAGTAATGTACTATGAGATATGGGGTAACTTGTATCCTGCCATCCCATGATGATGTGTATCAAGGCTTACGGGGTGGCGATAAATGGTGAAAGATGTGGTATAACCATCTAGAAGCTCTCGTGATCCTATGATAGATATAAATAGGTCTTATGATGATGTGGTAAAGTATTAAATGCTAAAATGACTATATCACAACCCTATAGTGGTTTTCATTGATGCCTATGAGTGAAGTGCCTGCTTAGACATTAGATTAGACCAAATCAATGCTTTGTGTTTGAAAGACTTGAATGCTAAGATTTGTTGATTTCGTGGCATGAACCAGAGTAATGGTGAAATGACCGGCTCTGCAGCAGAATAAAATTTGAAATTATTTTATATTTCATCATTCAAGCAAATTTAGTGGTGATTGTAGATGGTGAACTCAAGCTCTATGTGCACACTTTGGCCATCTTCTAACCAGGCAATTTTGCCTCATCACTCTCTTCATAAAAGTTGTTATTTAGTTTGTACTTTATTTTCAATTAATTTGGTAGAGCAAGTGACTATCAAAACCCTAGTTCATAAAAGCATCAAACTATTACACCTAAGAAATCTAAGTCTACAAGTATGAGCACTAAACCCCATGTTTCAAAAAAGTGGTCCCTGTTGTTGTCCCCCAAAAATGTCAGCTATTTTTGGGACAACATTTGAATTTTTTTGGTCCTACAGACCAAAATTATCTCTTCCCTTTCCAAATTTTGTCTTGGGTATTCAAATTCCTCATTTTTCAAGCTTTTCAGAAATATACGGACTACAAACAGGCTCATTTCTACAAGTTCAACGGGCTTCATGACTTCTATAGGTGTGTTCAATCAAAAGAATTGGTTTCTAATAATTGGTCATTTTTAGAATTGGTTCATCACCTTGGTTCAAATAGAAATTTCCATCGGCAAGCATCAGCAGCAGGTTCAACGATTGGTTCATCTTTTGGTTCAATGTCAAATGGTTCAAAGGTAGTTTCAATCAAGCGGTTCAACGCTTTGTTTCAAAATTTGGTTCATTCACTTAGTTTTGGTGCTTTGATTCATTCTTTGGTTCAATCAAATGGTTTGTCAGTCGATTCAAGGCTTTTTTTGAACCGTTGTACCAAAATTTGGTTCAACGGTTAGTTCAAACACATGGTTCAAAGTCTTGGTTCAATGGAATGGTTCAAACATTTGGTTCAATGTCAAATGGTTCAACAGTTGGTTCATCACCAAAGTTCAAAGAGTTTCTCAAAGAAGCTTGAAGGACATTCAAAGACTACCCGAAGGGTAGATACCCTTGCGGGAAGCTCTTCCCGACTCAAAATGGGTCATTTCTTAAGGCCTGAAAGGGCAAGTGCAATCCAGAAAAGTGCCAAACAAAAAAGCCGAAAGAAGACAAAGGAATGACGTGCCCGAAAACCTCAAATTCAACATGGTGAATTAGTCATTGATCCTTTAAACATATAGACCAAAATACAATCACAGATCTCAAAGCCAAGACCAGCAGAAAGTGGAGAAAGAACAAAATAGTAAACTAAATCCAAGACTCAATTCAATTAACCAGACAAGGAGGAATGATGAAGATAAGATCAAATCGCCAGATGAACATTGAAATTTGTAACTTTCAATAAGTGTGACTTATTTCCTTGCATTGATAAAATCAAATGGGTAAAGCACCCCTAAGTTTTGGCATGTCTTCTTAACAGATGCCAATGCAAAATGATGTATTGATTGTTCCCAAGTCCTTCTTGAAGAGGCTTTATAAGGGACTTTCCTCTATTGTAATAAGGATCTCTTTTTTGACAATAAGAATGAAACTCTGCCCAAATTGTAAGGCATTACTGAGACTTTGAGCTCAGATTGCCAATCATATTTTGTTATTGGAATAAGAAAGCAATTGGTTTTTCAGACTTTGTGCTATAATATATTTTTTATTGAGGAAATTTTTCTTATGTCTTTTTCTTCAATATATCTTCTATTCCTTTAATTCAACAAGCAAAATTAGTGACAGCAGTCAGCAAGGTGTCCTAAACAGTCGACTGTGGAGAGACTTTGTGCCCCCATAATTGCCTTTAGTTTGTTTTCTTTTCATTTCTGTGTAAAGGACCTTGAGGCAACTTTGTGCCATCATTGTACTTCGTATCTTACTCTTGAGCAATCCAGGTGAAGACTTTGAGCTACATCTCGATTTGTCAATTATTACATCCTTTGCTGCTTTTTCTTGTTACTGTCAGGAGTATTATTGTGGTTTGTATTAGTGTAGGTTTTTATTTTTCCCAATTTATTAATTAGGGAATATTATATATTTGTGCATACATGGAGTTTTCCTACATTCGTGGGATAGGCTAGCTTATGTGGATATTGTGTGTCATATTTGTGTCATAAGGTGTCATAAGAATGTCATAAGATACTCCTATTCTGGGTATGGGAGTTACTTCTCTATTCTTGGCACCTTGTCACCACTTTTTTTGGAGGAGTCTATTCTTGGGGTGCTTTGACCACCTTTTTTTGAGGAGTCTATTCTTGGGGTGCTTTGACCACCTTTTGTGGAGGAGTCTATTCTTACTTACTAGCTCTCCTATATGTATTCTTCATTTTGGCCATTTCATGTTGAATAATCAAATTTTGGTTTTCTCCATTTTTGTCTTGTGCAATTTATGTTCTTATTTTCAAATTACTTTAGCATCTTGTGGTGTGCACTTGTTCATCTTGTGTGATCACGTCTCCATTGCACTCGCATTATCCAAATGGCAACAACTCCGATATGGTATCAGAGCCTACCCGGTAATCGTGTGTCTGGTTATGCTTTTTTGAAATTCTCATGTTGCTTTCTTAGTAATTTTTTTGTTTAACTCCATTACATTTAAGAGTTTTGGTAGAGTTTCTTTAAAACTCATGCAAATCCATACGGAATTTGTTTTAAAAAAAAAATCTTCTAAGTTAGCATTTGCCAAGACATTTTGTCTAGATCTGTGGTTTTCTTCAGCAAGGCAGAGGAATTTTGGCTTTGTCATTTTGCAAGAAGAAAAAAAAAAGAATCTCTGCATTCTATTTGCTTTCTATTTGTGTGACGCCACCTTCTGGTAGAAAGAGGTGAAGCTGCCCAGACCAGGCACCTACCACTTCAGGGGCTACCCACTCACAACTTTTGTGCCAACTTCCTTTCTTCCAGCACGCCAAGCAGCTGAAGCATCCTTTCCAGCCATGCCAAGCAACAAACAGTCATTTGTATAGCGCCTAGGTCTATTTTTTTTGTTTTTTGCAAAAAAAAAAAAAATCAAAACTGTGCCTTTCTTTTGGACGCCATTTGTTGTTGGTCTACTATTTAGAATCAACTTCTGTGCCTCATTTTGGTCAAGTCCATGCCACAATCAGCTGCAGTAAAGCCACAATCGTACGACACCAAGCAACAGGCTGCATTTAGTTTTTTTGTCTTTTCTAAGTCAAAATTCTTGACTATGCATTTTTGGACACCCCTCCCTACTTGGCATCCTTTGGCCACGTGACATCTATCCAAACTATCTTTGATTTATTTTTTTAGTGTAAAATTGACTTGATAAAACAAAACTCAGTCAATTTGACTGAATATTAAAAATTTTAGATAGTTTTGTAATTTGGGGTTTTTCAATTAAAACTTGTATCTTCCCCTGTCGAAGATGAAGGGTGAGGCCCGGGTTGGCAGGAGGCCAATTCCCCTTCACACAAACCTCATTTGGATTCCTCATTCTGTGCCAAATCTAATGAGTGGTTGGAATACCACTTTCTCTCCCCATAATAGACATTTTTTTAATGTTTTAGTGTTTTTTTTTGCAAAAACACTAGTTTACGAGAAAATTGTAACTTTAAAAACATGCAAATGGTAGCTTGGTTTTAGGTGCCATTTTTTGTAAAAGTGTTTGTAATTAAATTTTCCATAGCGTAGACTTATTATTTGTAAAAAATGCACTATTTTATAAAGTGCCAAAAATTTGGGTCTCTCAGGATGCATTTTCGGCTGAGTCCGATGTCCTGTTTGCTTAAGTCTTGCACTGATTTCTTTAAGATGTATTTTCGACTGATTCCGACGTCTTTTGAGTGTGAACTTGCATATTTGTGGGGGCTCAACATTTTGGGGGAGTGTGATTGCTTTTCACAACTTGTTTTCATTCTCCTTTTTGCATAAATTCACAACTTGCAATCAACTCAACTTCACCTAAATTCAGCTACAAATGGATTCTTTTCAACTTAAACCCCTAACACCCTTCAACTATCATGAATGGAAAGTGAAAATGTCAATCATTCTTAGAAGCAAAGGGTTGTATAGGATCACCATGGGTACAAAAGTAGAACCCAAAACAGATGATGAAAAGGTTAAGTGGTACAACCGTAGTGATGAAGCCTTTGGGTTACTGAGTTTGCCCATGTCTCCAAAACTTCTCTTCCACTTAGAATCCTCCCAAACTCCTAATTACATATGGGACACCTTAGAAAAATTGTTTGGGAAGCTTGATGAGATGAGAGGTCATGAGCTCGAAAATGAACTCATAATTCTAAGTCCTAGCAACTTTGACACCCTACAGGACTTCTTCACTAAGTTTAAGGCCCTTAGATTGCAATTAAAAGAAATGTGGGATAGAGAAGAAAGATGATCAACTCATACTTTCTATTCTCCCAAAGTTAGGTCCAAGCTATTCAGTCTTTGTCTCCACTTTCCATGCCACTAAAAGTGCCCTTGGCACTGCATGGAAAATGCCTTCTTTGGATTCATTCATTGCCGACTTGACTAGGGAGTAAGATAAGCTAATTCAGATGGGCACAATGAAGTCTACTCAACCCCAAGCTTTGATAGCTGGAAATTGTAAAGATAAGACTTTAACAAAGGAGAACAAGAAAAAGAATAAGGACCAGGAGAAGAAGAAAGAAAACACTAATCCTGCCAAGAACAACACTGAGTCTTCATCCTCCAATGTTAAACCTAAGAAGGAGGAGGTTAAGTGTGCCTATTGTAAAAAGACAGGGCATGATGAACACAAGTGCATGAAGAAACAAATAGACCACCTAACTCATCTTCTAGAGAAGAACAACATAGGTGTTCCTGAGTCCATCAAGCATAATTCATCAACCCAAGATTCTACTAAGGCAAGAGGCAAAGGTAAGGAGAAAGAAAAGGGCAAGGCCCTTGTAACAACTGTAGCTTCTACATCATCATGGGTCATTGATTTGGGTGCTTCTCACCACATGGGCTCTTCACTAGTTGAGTTTTCATCTTTAGAGCCTTGTAACATGAATTCAATTAGTTTGGGTGATGACACATCAGTTTTTGTTGTAGAGAGAGGGTCAGTTGAAATAGGAGGAACATTCAATAATGTTCTAAGTTCTCCTTCTCTTTCAACCAATCTCCTATCAGTGTACCAAATCACTCACATTGGTCGGGGCATGAGAGTTGAGTTTTCACCAGATTCAGTGTCCATCAGAGAGTTGCATAGTGATACTACAGTGGCAGTGGGTAGGGAAAATCATCAAGCTAGGTTATACACCTTCTCACATTTTGCATCAGATTCTTCTCCAACAGCATTGCTAACTCATTCAGATGGAGTTAGCAAATTATGGCATGAGCAGTTCAGCCACCTTAACTACTGCTACCTTGAACACCTTAGAGTTTTCAGATCCCCAGCCATGGCCCGCATTCTGAAGAAGAAACACAAAGCTATGGAACGTCAGTTCAAGCCTTGCATCTTTGTAGGATATCCAGATGGTATTAAGGGATATCAACTTCTAGATCATATCACTCATGAGTTGTTCATCGAGAGAAGTGTCCATTTTCAGGAGAGTCCTAGAGACTCAACACTTGACACTTCTTCTCCCTCATCGAATCTACTTCTTCATGATGATTCCTCATTAGATTCAGATCAACAACAATAGGTTCTTGAGCCAAAAACATCTTCTTCTTTGAGTTCAGATAGTGAGGATAGTGATGCAGTGTCATCCACCTCTAGTCAGTCAGAGGATGAGGAGTTAGCACCTAACTCGCCCACTTTTGGGCCACTTTGGGCCAGACAGACACTTGAGAGTGTTGGCACTTGGGTAGGAGATCCTGTAGATGATAGACATACTAGGAGGGATTTCCAGAGAGATCCACATGCCTTTGTTGTTACAGTTTTAGATTCGAGAGGCATCGGGGGTACCTGAGTGGGATAGTGCTATGGAAGAAGAATATTCTTCTTTAATCAAAAATCACACTTGGGATTTGACTTTGCTTCATAAGGGAAGAAAAATGGTTTGATGTAGGTGGATATATCAGACCAAGTTTGAAGCAGATGGGTCAGTTGATAAGTATAAGGCGTGATTGGTCACCAAAGGTTTTTCACAGGTGGAAGGCATTGACTACTCAGAGACCTTTGCACCCGTTGCAAAGATGACTTCTATTTGACTCACCTTGGCTATTTCCACAACACATGGTTGGAATGTGCATCAGATGTGAAGAGTGCTTTTTTTGATGGAGACTTAGAGGAGGAGATCTACATGGAGCAACCGCTAGAATTTGTTCAGGATTCTTCCTTAGTATGCAGACTTAAGAAATCTATCTATGGCCTCAAACAGGCCCCTCGAGCTTGGTATGCCAAGATGGTTTACTTCCTTCTCACAACAGGTTTCACTAGGTGCCATTCTGATCCTAATGTCTACTTCTTGCAACAGGATGATTTGCTTCTGATTTTGGTTTTATATGTTGATGACCTTTTGATCACCGGGAGTTCTTCATCGGCTATTGCAGCGGTGAAGGCATCTCTCTAGGATAAATTTGACATGAAAGACTTAGGTTTGTTGCACTACTTCCTTGGCATTGACATCTCATAGTCAGATTCAGGGATTTCTCTTGCACAGCCTAAGTATGTTCTTGACTTATTGGCTCGATTTCACATGGCTAATTGTAAGCCATCTTTGACTCCCTTTCTATTAGGAGTCAAGCTTGAGGCTGATTGTTCTTCACCATTGGTTGATGCCACTTGGTATCGAAAACTTGTTGGTAGCCTCATCTACTTGACTCACACCAGGCCCAACATATCATATGTAGTGGGACTTGTCTCCAGATTCATGCAAGAACCCCATGAGCTGCATTGGAAAGCAGCTAAGAGGATTTTGCATTACATACAGGGTTCACATAGATATGGGATTCATTATAGATTTGGCACAGAGATTGACTTGGTTGGATATACAGATTCATATTGGGCTGGTAATTCACAGACTCATAACTCCACTTTTGGTTACAATTTCTCTCTAGGTTCAGGTCTTGTCAGTTGGTCTAGCAAGAAGCAAAATGCTATTGCTATATCATCCACAGAGGTAGAGTATAGAGGAGTTGTTAATGCAAATACTGAGGCTATTTGGCTTCAAGGGATTCTTTCTGAGTTTGGCATTCCCATCAAGCAACCCACCATCATTTATTGTGACAACCAGAGTACCATTCAGATTTATAGGAATTCAGTTTAGCACCAGCAAATGAAGCACATAGAGATTCACATGCATTTCATTCAGGAGCTTATTCATAGTCAGGTCATTGACTTGATATTTTGCCAGTCTTCAGAGTAGGTTGCAGATATTTTCACCAAACCTTTCACCGAGAACAAGTTCATTCACTTATGAGCTCTTCTTGGGGTGCGGTCTACATCTGTAGCAACATCATCTTTAGGGAGGGCCTTCTAGCCTCTTCTTTTCTTTTATGTCTCTCTTTTGGGGGGGGAGTTTTTTCCTACAAGTTTTCTCCTTTTCTCTATCTTATGGGAGATTGCATTTGTACATGGGTACCTCATCAGGCCTAATTGCCGGGAGCCATTTTATATTTTCACACTTCCCACCTAAGTTGCGCTTATGGGGGGGTATTAGTGTAGGTTTTTATTTTTCCTTATTTATTAATTAGGGAATATTATATATTTGTGCATACATGGATTTTTCCTACATTCGTGGGATAGGCTAGCTTATGTGGAGATTGTCTATCATATTTGTGTCATAAGGTGTCATAAGAATGTCATAAGATACTCCTATTTTGGGTACGGGAGTTACTTATCTATTCTTGGCACCTTGTCACCACCTTTTTTGGAGGAGTCTATTCTTGGGGTGTTTTGACCACCTTTTGTGGAGGAGTCTATTCTTGGGGTGCTTTTACCACCATTTGTGGAGGAGTTACTTACTAGCTTTCTTATATGTATTCTTTATTTTGGCCATTTCATGTTGAATAATCAGATTTTGGTTTTCTCCATTTTTGTCTTGTGCAATTTATCTTCTTATTTTCAAATTGCTTTAGCATCTTGTGGTGTGCACTTGTTCCTCTTGTGTGATCACGTCTCCATTGCACTCACGTTATCTAGATTCTGGCAACAACTCTGATAGTTTGATGATTAGTACTTCTAAAAGAAGAGGAGTACTATCTATTATTTCCCCTAAGTTTTTCCTTTAATTTGCGTGCATCATCTCTGAAAGAAGAGAGATGGATGGTTTGTCCCACCCTTGAGTATTATTTTCTATATATATATATATATATATATATATATATATATAGAGAGAGAGAGAGAGAGAGAGCATACCTATAGGGAACCTCCCCTTGATGAGAGGAGAGATCAATGTCTTTCTGATGTGGTAAAACTACACATTTGGATGACTAATCTTCCTACTTTGGCTGATCAGACCCATTTTGTTTATTAATACGCTGATCGACAAAATATTCAACCAATAGTTTTTGGTGACTCTGCTGGGGAAAGAGCGCACAGTTTGAAGTCTCAAACTTCAATCTAAAGCAGAGCCTACTCTTTTCCAATTTTTGTTCTACAATCTGGCAACTTCACGATATACCAAAGGCCAAAAATCCCAAGGTGTTGTAGACCCTACTTTTGAGTTGGTGTGACAGAGTAATTTTGAGTTGTTTCTTCCACAATCTCAACTTGGATGAACTACTGGTCGAGCCTTGCCTGACCACACTTCACCTGGATTAGTGATCCCACTTTTGCATAATCAAATCATGGCTCAAGGACCCTAGGGTAATTCTTTTGGTCCCTTGAATTTGACTCCACCTCTGCATGAGCTTCCATGTAGTTCAAAGAAGAATTTCCCTAAATTATTTGGTGATGGGAAGGTTCATCCCGATGAACACATTGCAGCTTTCAGCATAGCTTGCAAGGTAATAGGAGTGGAATTTGAAGATATAACAGTCAATCTATTCGTGGAGACACTACAAGGCGCTGCTGCTGACTGGTTCTACCACCTATAGGCTGGGTCAGTGACTGATTGGGACACTTTGAATGACAAATTTGAAGCAAGATTCAAGCTTGCAAAAGATGCGCATGCCTTGCTGGCTCAGCTCACTCAGATAAAGAAGGAGCCTCATGAGCCTATGAGGGATTTTATTGCCAGGTTCGACAAGTTGAGGCACAAGATTCCCTTGGCTGCCTAGCCAACACCTCAGAACCTCAAATGCTTCTTCATCAACTCACAATTGCCTGAAGTGAGTTTCTTGCTGAGATGGGCTAGACACGTAGACCTTGTTGCTACTCAGGACTTGGCTACTGAGGTAGAAGATGACCATATCTTGGTAGGAAAGATAAGAAGAGACCCTAATAAAGGTAAATCCACTTCATCTTCTAAGTACTCCCCTGCAGTCACTACTGACCCAATGGTACAAAAGCTAGCAAATGAAATGCTACCTCTAAGAAAGCAAGTGGCAGAAGGGATGTCATCTGCTCCTGCATATAGAGATATGCCCAAGAGGACTTTCCAAAATTAGGCATACCAAGGCAATGCTAACAGGAATCAGGGACAACAAAATCACCTTTCTCCCCCACAGAGGAATCTTGCCCTTGAACCACCTCCAAACAACTCGATAGTTGGATATCTTAAAGCTGAAGCAAATTTTTCAATCCAATCTAAGTTAAATCTTGAAGATGATGCTAATATATTCATTGAGGAAGAAGAAGAATTAGCTGGTGACTCCCATATTGGTTTCTTGAATTATCAAGATGAACCCAAAAGTGAAGGCCATGCAACTGAGGGGTCATATGTTGTATTTACTCGGGTTAAAAATCAATCAGCTCAGCAAGATGATAAAGAGAAAGTAGAGGAGTGACCTCAATCAGCAATTTCAATTGCTAAGCGGGGATCCACTCTTCCTTTCTAGCCAAAGGACCCGATGGTTTCAAGAAAGTTAAATACCTCAAATGCTCCTACACCTTCTACTTTAATTTTGCAATCCAATCCTCCACCTTTAAAAAATCAAAAGGATGAACTCCCATTCTCTTCTCCTAGCTCATTCCAGGCATTTGATATTATTGACCATATAAAGAGAACCAAAATTCAAATGTCTAAATTTGAATTTTCGCAGTCCCATCTCGAGTAGTTAGACAGACTGGTTTAATGTGTTAAAAATCAAAACATCCCTGTTGAACAAACGATCCCCAAAGTGACACATGATGCTACCAGAAATGCACCCACCAAGAACAACCTTGTCACCACTCCCCCTGCTACTCCTGGTAGGACTAAACCTTTTTATGTCATATTGCTGATAAATAGATATAAGCTAAATAATTGTATCATTGATTCTAGAGCTTCAGACAATGTCATGCCTACTAAAGTGGATGAATCCCTTGGTCTCACACTGACCAAGACATTTGGGAGATGTTTCTCCATAGAGAATAAGCAAGTATCATTGCTGGGACAAATCAAAGATGCCCACTTTGCATTTGCAGCCTTTCCAGCCAAGAGAATCAAGATGACTATCTTGGTGGCTGACGTCTTAGCATCTTATGGCATTTTGCTAGGAATAAATTTTTGAAAAGATGTGGGAGGTGAATTAAGCATGGATCTATCTGAGGCAAGGATTCCTGTCCAAGGCGTGATGAGGAGATTGCTCCCTGAAAAGGAAGAGAAATTTATGGTTACTCAGACATCCGCCCCCAAAGCTCAAATTATTTTTGAATCCACAGGTATGGGTAATTATTTTCTATCTACAGATGAAGTGCATGAAACACCTGAAAGTATCAACTCAGAAATCAGTTCAACAAGAACAATAGAAAAATTGGCAAGCTGCAGTACAGACCAAGGAGGATTCTTCATTTTTGATGAAGGAAAGTCTAAAGAAAAGTTAGTATCAGATAAAATATGGACTTTGGAATTTGATGGCAGCTATTCTTCTACCAGTTCAAGGGCTGGGATTGTTTTGATATCTCCTCAAGGAGATATGTTCCCTTCATCTTACAAATTACAGTTCAGCAACACTAACAATATAGCTGAATACGAATCTTTGTTGCTGGGCATGAAGGCTTCTCAAGAAAAAGGCATTAAATTTCTTCATGCAAAAGGAGATGCTGAATTAATAGTTTGTCAAGTGAGGAGTTTATACCAAACTAAGAATGAAAGATTACACCACTATCGTAACTTGGTTTGGGACCAAATTGAAATTTTTGATGCTTTCAACATTTCTGCCATACCTAGAGAGTCTAATGACAAAGTTGATGCATTTGTTATTTTAGGAACTCTCTTAGTTCCTCATTCAAATTTCAAAGAAGATAGGTATACCATTGAGCTGGTTTATAAACCAAGTGTTCCTGACAATGCTGATCATTGGCAAGTATTTAATGATGATCATCAAATCATTGCCTTTTTGAAATGAAAAGATAATTTTGAATAGCTATGTTTTGAAAGCAGTGAACCTCATAAGAATGAATCTGTGTCTGAATTCAGCTCAGATATAAATGAAAAATTGTTGCAGCTAAAAGGAAACAAAATTCCCAAAGGCCTGGTTTCTCTTGAAAAGCTATTTGACAAACATGATAGATTCATTAAACAACAACAAACAGACTCTAGTTTCTCTCAAGGATTTGATCAAGTGAATCTGTCTACTAAAGAAAATCCTAAGATGATCAATATTGGTAAGTGATGCACCCCTGAAGAAAGATTCAAGTTCACTTCTTTACTCTGTCAATACATGGATGTCTTAGCATATTCTTATGAAGACTTGAAGTCTCTCAGACCAGATAAAATCTGCCATAACATTTCTCTCAAGGCCAACTCAATGCCATAGAAGCAAAAATCTAGATAGTATAATTCGAAGATGTCAGGTTATAATCAAGTTGAAGTTGGTGAAATAGACCAACACAAGACTGAATTCACCATGCCTTGGGGTACATTTGCATATAGGAGAATGCCTTTTGGTCTAATAAATGCTGGTGCTATTTTTTAGAGAGCTATGAATCTGGCTTTCAAAGATGAGATTGGTAAATTCATAGTGGTATACCTTGATGATTTGACTATCTTTTCAAAGCATCGATCTGATCATGTACGCCACCTACAACAAGTGCTAGAGCGCTGCCGCCAGAATGGTATTTCCTTAAATCCTAAAAAGTCTATTTTTAGAGTAGCAGAGGGAAAACTCCTTGGACACATTGTGTCTAAAGAAGGCATAAAGACTGACTCAGATAGAGTCAAGTCTATTCAAGAGCTTAATCTACCTACAAATAAGAATGTTGTTCATTATTTCTTCGGAAATGTGAATTTTTTTATGGAGATTCATCCCCAAATTTGCTGAGAAGACTAGACATATTGTGAACATGATGAAAGGGAAGACTATCTTTAGCTGGACTAAAGAAGGCAAATCAATATTTCAAGATATCAAGACTGCCATTGCTCACGCCCCTACCTTGGTTTGTCTAGATTATCACAAAGATTTCATCATATATAGCTATGCGTCTGAGTATACTCTTTCAACGATTCTTGTTCAATAAGATAAAGAAGGTATGGAATCCCCCATCTCTTTTATGAGTTACCCTCTCAAAACCCATGAAATAAAGTATTCAAATATAGAGAAGCACGCCTATGCATTGGTAAAAGCAGTCAAACATTTTTGATTCTATATTCTGAATTCACATACTACTGCCTTAGTTTTTGACACAATAGTCAAGTCTATATTAACTCAGCACGAGTTTGGCACAAAGAGAGGTAATTGGATTGCAAAGATCCAAGAATTTGATCTAGATATCAAGCCAACAAATCAAGTCAAAGGTAAAGGCCTATGCTAATTGATGGCTGATAATAAGCCATAAGATACACAGCATGAAGAAGCTGAAGTGGAAAATACTCCAACAGTCCTTTTTGTCTCTACTACCAATGAATGGTACTTAGGTATTGCCTATTTTCTGACTTATGGTGAATGTCCTACTCATTTGTCTTACAAAGAAAGGAGGACTATTAGGTTGAAAGCTGCCAATTTTATTCTTTGGGATAATGGCCTATACAAAAGAAGCATAGATGGAGTATTCCTGCGCTGTGTAGACAAAGAGCAGCAAACCTAGCTTTTGAAATATTTCTATAATCTGGCCTGTGGAGGACATTTTTTAGCTTCTGTGATTGCTTACAAGATTCTATGAGCCAGGTATTATTGGCCAACTCTTTTCCAAGATGCACATAAGTGGGTGAGAAAATGTGAACTCTGTCAACAATTTGTTGGAAGACCCAAGTTGGCTACCCTGCTTCTCAAGCCAGTAATCATAGAGGAACCTTTCCAGCAATGGGGACTTGATTTTATTGGGATAATAAACCAATATTCAAGTGTTGGACATGATTATGTCCTTACAACAACTGATTATTTCACCAAGTGGGTAGAAGCAATTCCAACTAAGCATGCTACTGCAAAAGTTGTATGCAACTTCCTCAAAGAAAATATCATTTCCAGGTTTGGAGTTCCACTCAAAATTGTTACTGATAATGTATCTTGTTTCACCTTTCAAGAGATTACGCAATTCTATTTTCATTATGGAATTACACTCTCTCATTCTTTTGATTATTTTCCACAAGGGAATGGACAAGCTGAGTACATAAATAAGAATTTGTTAACTATTATCAAAAAGCTAGTAGATGATAATCAAAGGACACGGTATAAAGCATTGGTTGATACTCTATGGTCAGCCAAGATCACACCAAAGAGGGCAATTGGTATGTCTCCTTTTCAACTTCTTTATGGTATTAATGCTGAGATACCAATCACCTTGGAGTTACCAGCCTTAAAATTGGCAAAGGCCATTGAAGATCAGACATATGAGAGTTCTCTTGACAAAAGAATCATGTGCCTGACTCAACTGGAAGAATAGATAACCATGGTGGTGGATATAATTACTACTCATCAAACTCTGGTAAAGAAACTCTTTGATCAGAAGGCCAGAAATCATGATTTTCAGATTGGGGATCAAGTCCTGCTATGGGACAAAAGGAGAGAACCAAAGGGGATGCATGGAAAGTTTGACTCCCTTTGGAGAGGGCCATTTATAATTCATCAGCACATTGGTGAAAATAGATTTCTACTGAAATATCAAGATGACACACTCTTTTCTCTTCCCCACAATGAGCAGCATCTGAAACACTTCAACTCTTGAAGTATCAGATCATTGCATATGTATATATGTATATTTGTACAATTTTTAATTCTATTTTTGTTTCATTTGTTTCCATTTTTTGAAGCCTTTTATTTTTGGGTAGCATGACTTCATAACCCAATGGTACACATGAAGACACTGGAGATTATGGATTCTACTTCTTTCAATTCTTTTTGCAATTGACAGAAGTTCCCCAACTGGAGCCAACTGTTGTCCCCCAAAAATGTCAGCTATTTTTGGGACAACATTTGAACTATTTTGGTCCTACAAACCAAAATTATCTCTTCCCTTTCCAAATTTTGTCTTGGGCATTCAAATTCCTCATTTTTCAAGCTTTTCAGAAATCTATGGACTGCAAACAGGCTCATTTATACAAGTTCAACGGGCTTCACGACTTCTACAGGCGTGTTCAATCAAAAGAATTGGTTTCTAACAATTGGCCATTTTTAGAATTGGTTCATCACCTTGGTTCAAATAAAAATTTCCATTGGCAAGCATCAACAACAGGTTCAATATTTAGTTCATCTATTGGTTCAACGTCAAATGGTTCAAAGGTAGGTTGAATCAAGCGGTTCAACGCTTTGTTTCAACATTTGGTTCATTCACTCAGTTTCATCACTTTGATTCAATCTTTGGTTCAATCAAATGGTTCGTCAGTCAGTTTAAGGCTTTGTTTGAACTGTTGAACCAAATTTGGTTCAATGGTTAGTTTAAACACATGGTTCAAAGTCTTGGTTCAATGGAATTGTTCAAACATTTGGTTCAACGTCAAATGGTTAAATAGTTGGTTCATCACCAAAGTTCAAAGAGCTTCTCAAAGAATCCTGAAGGACATTCAAAGACTACCCAAAGGGTAGATACCCTTGTAGGAAGCTCTTCTTGACTCAAAATGGGTCATTTCTTAAGGCCCGAAAGGGAAAGTGCAATCCAGAAAAGTGCCAAACAGAAAAGCCAAAAGAAGACAAAGGAATGACACACTCGAAAATGTCAAATTCAACATGATGTATTAGTTGTTGATCCTTTAAACATACAGACCAAAATACAATCATAGATCTCAAAGCAAAGACTAGCAGAAAACAGAGAAAGAATAGAACAGTAAACTAAATCAAGGACCTGATTCAATTAATCGGACAAGGAGGAACGATGAAGATAAGATCAGATTGCCAGGTGAACATTGGAAGTTGCAACTTTCAATAAGTGCAAATTATTTCCTTGCATTGATAAAATCAAATGAGTAAAGTGCCCCTAAGTTCTGGCATGTCTCCTTATCAAATTCCAATGCAAAATGATGTATTGATTGTTCCCAAGTCCTTCTTGAAGAGGCTTTATAAGGGACTTTCCTTTATTGTAATAAGGATCTCTTTTTTGACAAGAAGAATGAAACTCTACCTAAATTGTAAGGCATTACTGAGACTTTGAGCTCAAATTGCCAATCATATTTTGTTACTAGAATAAGAAAGCAATTGGTTTTTCAGACTTTGTGCTGTAATATCTTTGTTAATGAGGAAATTGTTCTTATGTCTTTTTCTTCAATATATCTTCTATTCCTTTAATTCAACAAGCAGAATTAGTGACAGCAGTCAAGAAGGTGTCTTAAAGAGTCGACTGTGGAGAGACTTTGTGCCCCTATAATTGCCTTTAGTTTTTTTTCTTTTCATTTTTTGTGTAAATGACCTTAAGGTGACTTTGTTCCCTCATTGTCCTTTGTATCTTACTCTTGAGCAATCCAAGTGAAGACTTTGAGTTGCATCTCGATTTGCCAGTTATTACATCCTTTGTTGCTTTTTGTTGTTACTGCTAGGAGTATTCTTGTGGTTTACTGATTAGTGCTTCTGAAAGAAGAGGAGTACTATTTGTTATTTCTACTGAGTTTTTCCTTTAATCCACACACATCATCTCTGAAAGAAGAGAGATGGATGGTTTGTCCCACCCATGAGTATTATTTTCCTATTTATATATATATATAGGGAACCTCCCCTTGATGAGAGGAGAGATCAATGTCTTTCTGATGTGGTAAAACTACACATTTGGACGACTAATCTTCCTACTTTGGCTGATCAGAACTATTTTATTTATCAGTACGCTGATCAATAAAATATTCAACCAGCACCTTTAACAATCACTGTTGGACATTTTGCCAAATTCAGTTGATAAAGGGTATAATAAACTATTTAAGGATGTAGCAGAGGGGTGTTGGGATGCTAGAGTACTTATCTTAGGATGGAACCCTTTTTTGGTATTTTTGTGAAAAGTAAGATGGACAAGGACCAATTACAAACACATGGAATTTTAATTTGGCTAAGATTGTTGTGCCAAATATATTCATTGATATAGATTTGATCAAGATATTGGCACAACACTATCATCCAGCCACCAAAAATATGAGGTTTCCAAATGGGTCACCATTAGTGGTTGTGGACAAAAATGCAATCATTAATTTCTTCATTCTCAACAAGCAAGCCCTCACAAAAGTTGACATGAAGAAGAGTGAACAAGAATATGCCAGTCTGAGAAATACCCATAAGAGTGATGAGTTGCCCATGTACATGAGGAAAGGGGCCAACAATATAAAGATTTCAATCCCAACCACTGCAGTTGAGCCTTTTCTAGTTGATAACTTTGTTGTGTATCTCAAAAGGACATATTTTGCTTTGTATCAAGTGCTATAAATTGTTTCCCAAGATAGAATTCTAATTTGCATGATGATGATGGCGATGAGAATATAAAACCTAGAGGTTAATGTTGAGTATGATTTTACATCATTTATTGAAAAGAAATTGCATGACATATTTTTGTAAATAAGGGAGAACAAGACACCTATGGAGTTGAAATATTATTCTTTATTTTTTCATTTAATTTTATATCAGAATAGAAGGAATTGGTCTAGCATGAAGGACTTAAGCACGATTGATCAAAAGAGATAGAGATTGCCTAAACAGTGCTAGTGTTGCAAGTAGGACACTCATTATCAGAACTATAACTATGCTGCGTTCCATGATAATTTCTCAGTCATAATAATGAATTCCATTGATAGGCTTTTTCCTACATTGAACAAAGATGTCACAGAAATTTTGAGGCCTCTTGCTCATAGGCCATAATAGGGTCATAAACATAACTTTGTTGATTGGTATTTCTTGCTTGACCATACTATAATCAAAGTATATGGTTGTACTCAACCACCCCATGTGTTACTAAAATTTGTGCCAAATAGAATCAATTTTCTTGAATTCATGTGGCAGATGCTCTAGATGGAGAAAGATGTGATGAAAAAACAAAATAATGTAACATTTATTTAAGATTCCACTGTGTTTAGTGAATGGTACATTGGTGTTGATAACTTGGAGGAGTTGCAAGACTATTTTAAGGCTAAATATTCTTTGAAATTAGGGATAGAAAGGGTTTGTGATCCAGAGGGTCACATGCACTTTGTTAGACAAGTCATCCTTACCAGGATGGAGATATCCCATCAAATCAATTTTGATGAGGATGTGATCATATTGTGTCACTTTTGAAGAGGTATATAATAGGAAAAGAAAATGGGAAATTTTGAAGAAGATTGAGGATGACAAAAGAAAACAAAACCCTAATTTTTAAGGATTTTTTGTTGAAGATGACATTTTGAAAAGAATAGATTTGATAATTGATAATTTTGAAAAAATATATGGCAAGTCTAAGAAGTAGCCTACAAAGGCTACCAACCTCTCTATCAAAAAGCCAACATGAGTTGTGATTCAAGAACCTGGTCTAGATGCAATGTCAGTGCAAGATCTAGTGATTTCTAATTTACCACCTACCAAAAGGCAAAAGACTGATGATGTTTCTCGAATGGTTCCATATGAAATGACTGGAGGAGTTGGTGACTCTGAGGAGGTGGCTAGTATTTTGAGGCATATGGGAGAGGAAGAGGAATTTGGTAAACCCTTTTTTGTTTAAGAAGTAAAATCACACAAACCAAAAACAAGAATGGTTGAGCAGGGACAAGGTGACCCTGAACTACAAGAAGATGAAAGTGTTGTGGATTTTATGAGGTTCATCGAGGATGATGATTTTGTCAATACCATAGAGTTCAAAGATTTTTGGCTCAAAATGGACATGAAAGAATTTGAATAAAAGGTGGAAATAAATAAAATGGGTGTTGATGAATCTCAGCATGATCAAATTGTGACACAGACTTTCAAGGATTTGAAAATTAATGAAATAAATGTCAGCCCTGATGAGGCTAGACAAATGGGTTTAAAGAGTAATATGTTGATCATCCTGGCCTTGAATTGAAGATTTTTTTTTGTTAGACCAAGTGAGAAATAAAGATGAACCCATGATGGTTTTTGAGTTTGATTATGAAGATGGTGTCAGTGGTTATGGTTTTAACCCAAAGGCAAAGACTTTAGCAATATGGGCCACACAAAAGAACACCAACAACCCAAGATTTCTTGATGTATTCCATGAGTTGAGGGGAACAACTGTGGTGAAAACATTTTAGGATACATCAGTGCTTGAAGCTGCCACCCTTACTGTGTACTCTGCAATGTTCACACAAGCTACTGTCAAGGAAATGGAGCAACGATTGTTTGACTATGAAAAAAATCAAACTAAGATGAATGATGAAGTGAATAGGGTATATTTTGAAAATGTCAAACTAAAGCAACATTTGAAGGGTGTTGATTCTCAAAGCTAAGAAATTGTGCCATACCAAGCCCCTATGCCATAAATAACTAGTGATAGTACATTCCCAGTTGATTAGTTGAATGCATTGAAGTTGAAGTTGGAGAAAGAAATTGAAGATTTGAAAAAGCAAAATGAGAAGATAAAGGATGAGGCCAAATTGAATATCCTTGAGGTGTTTAATAAGATTTTGGAATATAGAGTAAAATTGGTTGTTGACAAGTTGGGAGATGTGCATGAATTCTATTCTTCCTTGTCTCAGGCCATTGATTAGTTGAAGGTCAATCCTTTTATTTTGGATCCAATATACAAGAAATGGCAACATGTATGCCATACATTGCTAAACCTGTGCAAATTTATACAAAGAGATCCATGTGCTTTGGCCTCACTCAAGCCAACAAAGAAGATAGTGAAAATGATCTTGGATAAATTTCAGTATGTGAATGGTAAGATCCAGAAAATGCAGGAAAAGATTGATTCTTTTTCTACCTTAAAACACCAATTTATTCCTTCCATTTTGATAGAGGATAAAAATATAAAAGGTTTTGATACATGGAAAATTGAATATGGTCAAGCAATTTCTCAAGTCATTGATTTCTTGAAAAAGATCAAAACATAAATATTATTAGTTTCAATGTCATTTTGGATACAGTAATTTGATTTGGATGTTGGATATGCAAAGTTCATCATTGATGTCAAAGTGCTACTGGACAAAAGATGGAAAGATCACCAGGCCAACCTGCTCTAGATTCAAGAATATAAGTGGCCTAATGATTTCACAGTGTACTAATTGGAGAATTAGTATTTGAAGAATAAGCAGGCCAAGTATGTAGTGGAGTAATGAGCATCAAGCTAGCATCAACATGGCACTAACAAATCTTAGATGTCCTCTTATTTTGTCTTTTACTTATTTTTATGTTTTCCAATATGCATTCAAAATATATTTGGTGGTATTTTTAAGACATGTCAAAAATTATATGTTGTAATAGGTCATATTAAGGGGTGGGTATATGAAAAGTCATTTTTTGGAATGTGAAAGGTCTGAAGCTTGTAGCTTCCTTCACCCCTATAAGAAGGAAACCAAGACCTTTGGAAAGCTCTCTAGGAATTTGATTTTTTTAAAATACATTGTAAGCCATGTTCTTCAAAGATATATCAATAAAAGCAAACCACATTTCTCTAGTATCATATATCTAGTTCTTAATTACTTGTTGAATATTCATGTTATACTTTATCTGGTTGTCTCCATTTTTATTTCTCTTTGATATTTGAATTAAGATATCAAGTATATGTTTAGTTATTCAAAACACATTTTTTATTTTTTGGTGGTTTATCTAATTGAATAGATCACTGTAACTTGGAGGATTCAATTTAGATAATTTAGAAGAGCCAGGTAATAATAATCTTATATATCTATGTTAGTCATAGACAATCCCATGCCAAGTAATTCAAGTTGTGGCTAGATATAAAGCACAAATCTTTTTTTGAATAGAATCCATTACTTAATTATTGAGAAAGGCACATATCGATTCTTTTCTAAAATCATTTCCTTGTATCATATTCATAAATTCCAATTTTTATTTTCTTTTGTGTAGGAGTAGGAGTAATAGTAGAGTAGAAAATTTTATAAAAATCTAATTCAAATCATATGCCAGTTTGGATTAGGGTGAATTGGATGATTTAATTGAAAAAAATACATAAATCCCTTAATCTACTCTAAATTCACCAACAAATTTGAGGAGTAATCAATCATTAGTGAATATAAGGTAACAACCACCTACGCAAAGCAGAACCTAAAGTGTAGATAATCCTAACCACTTGGGTTGATTCTGTCAGTTGGCCAAATTGATTTCATAACCTAATCATAAATCTTGGCATGCTAAAAATTTGAGAAGCAACATAAGGCTTTGGAAATTTTAATTAAGGCAGCTTACATAGATCCACGTGATGCCCATGCATTTATCAAGATGGTTGAGTTATTAATATCATCAAACCCCAATGCAGCCTCAGATTCTCTTAAGACACCAAAGTCTCTTTTGAAGAAGAGCAGAGAAGAAGTACACATTAAATTGTTAAACAACATTGGGGTTCTTCATTTTTAGCATGATGAACTAGAGTTGGCTCAACAGATTTTTATGGAGGCATTAGAAATAATGTTTTGCCTTTATATAAATCTCTATGGTTATTTTTGTGCATTTTATACTTGTAGGATTTTCATAGTTAGTGAAAAAGATAGTGTTTATGAAGGAATGGAAAATATGCATAGAGCCTTTGACTTATACCTATATTATGCAATGGCATTAAATCATTTAGAAAATCATTTTTTCTTCACAGGATAACATTTTTT
This sequence comes from Torreya grandis, assembly GCA_037957365.1. Classification (NCBI taxonomy): domain Eukaryota; kingdom Viridiplantae; phylum Streptophyta; class Pinopsida; order Cupressales; family Taxaceae; genus Torreya; species Torreya grandis. The sequence goes on from JARHVA010000018.1 coordinate 6,757,057, forward strand.
TGTGGAATAGTTGATTGAGATAGATCTTGTTTCAACTAATCACCCTCTTATGAAATCTCATTCATATTATAATCTTGCATGAAATTATCATAGTAAAGGTGATTATGACACCAATGATAGCTACTACATGGAATTAGTCAAATAAATATAGAGGCCACAGGATTTTGTGGACAGGTTCAATTGAAGCTGGGAGATCTTAAGAGTTCTCTCTTAAATTTTAAAAGGGTTTTGGATGTCCACCTTGAGAAATGTGAGAGAAGGATTTGAAAATTTTAAGAAATACAACTCGCATAGATCCACATGATGCCCATACATTTATCAAGACGGGTGAGTTATTAATATCGTTAGACCCTACTACAACCTTAAATTCTCTTAAAATAGTAAAGTCTCTTTTGAAGAAAAGCAAAGAAGTACACATTTAATTTCTAAACAACATTGGTGTTCTTCATGTTGAGCATGATGAACTAGAGTTGGCTCAACAAACTTTTATGGAGGCATTAGGAAATGACATTTGGGTTGAATTCATAAATAAAAGCCCCAGTGTCAATTCTATAGTTTTTTATATGCACTTTAAGGATATGGAATTATTCCAAAGACTAGAAGAAGGTGATGTTTCAATTGAGTTACAATTTCAATTCCCATATTCTCCAAAATTATAGAGGAAGCTAATTAAAAAATAGTCCCCTAAACCCTATACTTCTTGTATGTTTCTGGTACTCAGTTGCTTATGTAACTACTGTAAGATGCCAATCAGAAAGCTATATATTTTGTGTTTAATGTAATGAGGGTTTTTAATTGCCCCTATATTCACTATAGACGGCATCCCCAAATCTTAATTTTCTGTAGAGGGCCTCTCCAACTTCAAATTTTTTATTGCAAAATCTGAATTCCTTGCCTACCTTTTTAAAAGTCATGAGGTCTTCTCCAAATAAGTTTTATTGCCCATGAAAGTGGCTGCTATAACCGGAAATGCCTCAGTGCTAGGATAATTAACAATTTAAAAAATGAGGAAATATTCAATGAATAATTAATCACACACAATACACTCCCTCCATAATTTTTTATTTTAAATTTTGTATAATTTGTATTTGTGTAACTATTTAGTCATTTTTATTTGTATGACTAAATAATTTTTTAGTTGATGATAAAATTAGTCATTTATTTACTCATTTATTGCTGAGTTGAAAAAAATTATTAGAATTTAGACATTTTTAGTTATTGTGAGTAAAATTTTTAGTCATGTAGTCATTTATTTGCCAAATTCTACTAGTAGATATAACAAGAGTATACTATTGTTAATTATTTAAACAATAGAAGAGTATCTTCAGTAGTTGCATATTTGATTGGAATGGACATGGAATCAGTAGAGGAGTATCTTTAGATTAATATAGAGACAAAAGATAATGAGAAAATTATGGTGCAAGAATGTTCTCAAGAGGAGATACAAGAGGGAAGCATTTTATTTATTTTAGAAATAAACTTGAAGCTCAAGTCTTGCTACATACATAATTATGTAAATCATTAAATGCAAAATATTAATATGACGATTCTTCTATTTTGAATTGAATTATTTCGACCTTAATTTATTTTGAACCTTATTGATATTGACTTGTACCCTCAATTAGCACTTAGCTTACTTGCATGGTCATAGTGTAGATTGTTTTATGTTAAGTACATGCTTTCAATCAAGGTTAAAATTTGGCATTGGTCCGTTTAGGAATGTTATAGCTTAGTGATAATATTTGAGTGTATAAATGTATGATTAGTACATTGGTACACCCTAATATTATTTATGCTTGGTTAAATAACTTCCTAATAGCATATTTAGGAATTTTTAACCTTAGTCAAATACATGTTTTGGGTATAACATAGTTATGGACTTGATCACACTTTAAGCATGAAATAATTTTCTTCTATTAGTTTTGAATGGTGTTGTATAGCTTGAAGCTTGTTTTATTAAAAAAATTGGGTTGTTACATTTTCACATCAAATCCCTATTGGAATATTGTCATTGACATCAAAGGCAAAGTGAAGGGAAATCTAAAGACCTGATCAGATCTTTAGACTAACTCAGTAGATTTGGACTTACCCGGAGATTTAGACTCACCCAGTAGCTTTGAAATCTCCTAGAGATTTAGAATCACATAGAGATTTAGATTCACTCAGTAGTTTTGTACTCGCCTAGTAGCTTCAAACTCACCCAGTAGCTCCAGATTTAGATAATTAGCAATTATAGATTCGCCTAGTGTGAAGAGAATCAATTGAAGTGTAAAGAGCAGTGATTGAATTGTGAAGAGCAGTGATTGAAGAATGAAGAGTAACATTGAAATGGAATTAAATTATTCTATATTAAATGATGGCCAACCACCTTTATTAGTGTCCAAGTTTTGGAAATAATAATTTCTACCCAAGTCTAATGAATGATAATCTAAAATCAAAGGCCAACCACCTTTAGAGAGGTCATATCCCTTTGGAGAAATCACACCTTTTTGAAGAGGCATAAGGAAGGTATAAAAGAGAAATGAATGGGAGTTAGAAAGTGGAGAGAAATAATTGTTTCTATCATACACAAGGAGAAGAAGAGGAAGAATAGAGAGAAGAGGGAGAAGAGAAAAACATGATTGTGCCATCATTTATTGACAAATAAATTATGAGAAGCTGGAAATTATTTAAATGAGATCAAAATCTCAGGACAAAAATAGTAGTGTCTTTCACTAAGTTGGTGCTTGGTAGTGAAGTTGGTGTTTCAATTCAAAGAGATCGATGTCTCTTACTAAGTTGGTGATTGGCATTGGGGATTGGTGTCTCCAAGTAGGTTGGTGCCTATAGAATTTTTGTAAAAATAATTATTAATCTTATGGCTGGATTTGGATAGTAGATCCAAGCAACTTTTCAACTGTGGTTCCTCATTGAGGGTTTTTCACATAAGTTATGTGTTGCACATTTACTTGTTCTTGTGTGAATGGTTTCTTTATGAAATTTAATTAGAGAGAAAGTAAAGTTTTATTAAACATTGATTCACCTCCCCTCTTAGTGTGGTGTGTGCTCAACAATCTGTATTAGAGAAAAGTTCCTTCAAGATTAGTTTAATCACTAGAAGGCAGATCCAGGAAGCATACATGGCCAATCATTAGGTTTAGGAAGGTTTATCCACCAACAAGGATCCATTTTTCAATGAGAGAAATTATTTATTGATGAGAACATATCTAATGGACCTCAGTTTTGATATTTGTCAAGTAGTTGTGGATGGATACAAAGCACCGCAGACCCTACCAATAGATTCATCAGGGAAGAAGGCTAGTGAAAATAATGCAAAACCCATGAATGCTATTTTGTGTGGTTTGTTAGAGTCTGAGCTTGTAAAATTAATGTAGTTTAACTTGGATAATAATATTTGGGATAAAATTAAGACCATCTATGAAGGAGATAACAAAGTAAATATGGCCAAACTTCAATCTCACAAGAGACAATTCAAAAGTTTGAAGATGAGAGAGGATGAAAACATTGTTGTTTATCTACTTCATGTAGATAAAATTGTCAAAATTATTAGAGGGCTTGGTTAAAAATTCAAAGAATATATAATCATCTAAAAGGTATTAAGGTCTCTACCTTTAAGATTCAATGCAAAAATTTCTATGATCGAAGAAATAAAGGATCTAAAAAAATTAACAATGGATGAGTTACATGGAATTCTCATGGCATATGAGATGAGTAATGAAAAGGAAAAATCATCTAAGAAGGAAGCAACCTTAAAAGTTTCTAAGAAAGGAAAATATAAATAGCTTGAATTAAGAGATAGCACCAGTGATGAAAAAGATGAGAAGGAGCCCCTATTTTTCAAAAAGCTTAAATAGGATCTGACAAATACAAAGGTAAGCTACCTTTCAAGTGTTTCAATTGTGATAAAATAGGACACTTTGTTACTAGATGTCCACATAAAGATGACAAAAAATTATGAGGAAAATCATAATGAGGAAATAAATAATAAGAATGTTAGCATAACTATGTATTTACCTTGGGTTATTGACTAAGGTAATAGGTCTTTGGTTAGTTGCCTTAACCACTTGGGTTTAGAGGTTAGTTTATGTTAATTAGAGTTAGATATTTCATCCTAGCTGATGTTGGTAGTTTCACCCACCTTTTCCATGTTTTTTGGGTGGTTCATTTATTTGTCTATTTAATAGGCCTTCATGTATGGTAGGTGAATATGTGTTACATAATGCAATTTAGTTATCTTTTCAATCTTTTTGTTCAGTCTAATATTGTATTAGAGCCCATGGTTCATAGATCCTGAGTGGAGGTCTGTATAATATAGAGAGGTCAATGTCTTGTTAGGGAAGAGCTTCATGTACCTATTGGAATGCTGAAGGAGAGAAAGCTTTTTAATCTCAACCTGAAGACCAAAAAACTACCTGGGAGGATCAAAAGACCAAATAAGATCAAAATAAGGTAAGAGGAATTAGTTTCAGGCTGTTTGAGGAGCCTATTTATTTTTTTTGGGTATACCATATGGTGTAGTACCGTATAGTTGATGGGAGAGGATAAAAATTCAAATCTTGATCATTTTCAGTGAAATAAAAGTCTAAACTGTGAGTTAATTCATAACTTGAATAGTGATGAAGATGGTTTCTAATTTGGTTGAGAAACAAGCTCAAATCTATGCTCGAAGTTTTATACATAGGCCAATTTTTTGATTGGCTGATTATTTTCATGAAATTTTTAACCTAAAATTTTATTATTTCAACTATTTTTAATTATTTAATTGAGATAAATCAAAACTTTAGCCAATAGGGGTTATTGGGGACCTACCATTGATTAATAATCATGGAAGCATCTAGGAAGTTAAAAAATTTACCATTTAATGGGTTTTTTATCTGGATGTGGATGGAGAAAGAATTTTTTAAATCAGAGTTGTGGGTTTTTTGATTTAATTGTTTTAGTGATAGAAAAAATTGAGATCTTACAATCGATATTGATTTTATTACTGAAAACTTGTAGAGTTGTTTAATGTCAATACAAAATCAATGTGTAGAAGTTTTTTTGACAAAATTCATTATAGTTTTTTTTTATTTAATTTTTTTCATAAAAAACTAGATCAAATGGCTAGTATTCGACCCTGTTACTACTGTATTCCCAAAAATTGACTAGCAAGAACTTTAGTTTGTGGAGTCACAAGGTTTTGATGATATGTGAATATTGAAACCTTAATCAAATAGTGCTTGGTAAAGAGAAAATACCTACCATTGGTTATGATGACTATGATAAATGTCATCATGAGGCTCTTATGTTGTTAAAACTGTTAGTAGCAGATAATCTAATATCATAGGTCAGAAATGTAACCACTGCATTATCTTCATGGACTAATATTACTTCTAAATACTAGGCTTTTGAATCCTGTAGGGTATTATATTTGAATAATTTTTTGTTTTCTACTAAGATGTAAGACGTTGGCCCTATTTCTAAGTTATTATTACAGATTAAAGACATCAGTGATCAGTTGAAGGCTGTGCAGAAGCTTATTGATGAGAAAGATTTGATTGCTCTAGTTATGCAGAATCTTTCACCTTCATTTGAGTTATTTGTGGAGTCCTTGCACATGATTGCTGAGATGCAAACTTTGGACTTTGAAAAATTATCTACATTGCTATTGCAGAAGGAGAGACGATAGGAGTAGGCAGTTTTGTCTACATTTACTTCTACAAAGAGTATATTCTTCATCAAGGGAAAGGGTAAATAGTTTGGTAAAACTACTAGTTCTTCGACATAAACTTCAAAAGTAAGTGGTTCTAATAATAGATCTAAGTGGAAATGTTTTTATTGTAAGTAACCTAGTCACCTTAAGAAAGATTGTATGAAAAGATAACATGATATGTCTAACCCTATAAAGAAAGCTCATCATGTGAATGTAGCTGAAGGTGAAGGTGAGGAAACATCTCCTAATTTTGCTTTCATGGCTTCCAGTGGTAATTATAGGGTGGATCGAGATTGGTACTTTGATTTAAGGGAATCTCACCATTATACATGTCATAAGGACTGGTATGTGGATTTTGTTGAAAATGACAATAATAATGAATCATATCTTGAGGAGATGGTGGGACTCATTTTGTGAAAGGATATGGTAATGTTTAGATTAGTTTTAATGGTATAGTTTGGTATACATCTAAGAATGTTACGTATGTGCTTGATATGAACAAAAATTTACTTTCAACTAGTGAGATCACTTCAAAATCTGATTTTGTTATAAATTTTCAAGGACAACAATGTTTAGTCACTACCAAAATTAATAAGATTATTGCTATTGGGATTGGTGAGAAAAGATGGTATAAGATTGTAGATGCATAAAGGGAAAAATAAAGTGTACTTGTTGCGATTGATAGCACATGTTCACTAAGGCATGAAATGTATGGGCATTTGAATTTATAGTATTTGACTACATTAAAAAAGACTAAGTGTTTTCTGATTTTTTGGTTGTGTAGCTTTTGCAGTTATTACTAGTCAAAAGAGAAGAAACTTGGATGCAAAAACAAAAGCATACATGTTTATTGGGTATAGTGAGAAATCAAAGGCCTATAGATTAATTGATGTTTTTACTAACAAATTTGTGGTAAATAGAGATGTCATAGTAAATTAATAGATGCCATACTTCATAGCAATTGGTATAGTTTCAGATATTGAGTCATTTTTTCCTTTTAATGATTCTATTATAAGCTATGATGTGAAAGTTGAGCAGGATTATAATTCATTAGTGGAATCAGATTCTAGGGAGCGAATTGATGTAGGTCATTATGAGGTTTGAACAGAACAACCAAAGAAACCAAAGTTTTATTCTACCACAATGGAAGCACTAAAGGAAGGATTCTTGCCACAAGGTGTGAAAGGAAAAAGATTGAGATCAAGAAAGTAGTTTGGTAATAGAGGTGAACATGAAAATACTACTCTAACAACTATTGTTTCACATTTATTTAAGCCTAATTATTTTTCAAAAGATAAAGGGAAGCATGAGTAGGAATCAACCATGCAATTGGAATATGATTCCTTGATGAAAAATAAGACTTGGGAGCTCCTAGAGCTACTACCAGAAAAGAAATCCATTGGCTGTAAATGGATTTACAAGGTAAAATTCAAAGCAAATGGTTTCGTGGAAAAGAATAAAATTAGACTTATTGCAAAATGTTATGCACAAGAGGAAGGGGTTGATTATGAGGAGACTTTTGCTCATACTAAAAAGATAGTAACTTTTCATTTGATTGTTGATATTGCTGCTCAGTTTGGATGGTAGGTGCACCAAATGGATGTCAAGAGTTATTTATTGAATGGATATTTAGAGGAGGAAGTCTACATGGTACAACCAAAAGGGTTTTTAGGTTCTTGGTAAGGAACATCTTGTTTGTAGGTTGATCAAGTCCTTGTATGGGATTAAGCAGGCTCTTCAAGCTTGGTATATGAAGATAGATACATACCTTAGGGAGTTTGGTTTCAAAAGGTGTAACTCTAAACCAAATCTCTATGTAAAGGTGTCTGGTGATGATATATTGATTCTCATTATATATGTTGATTATGTATCCATCATTGGGAGCATTACTAGTCTCATTCAACAAATGAAGGCTAGTATTTGTTGTACTTTTGACATGACAGAGTTAAGACTACTAAAATATTGTTTAGGTGTTAAGTTTTGTCAAGGTGATTGTGTTGTATTCATGTCACAGCATAAGTATGCCAAATCATTATTGAAAAGGTTTATAATGATGGATTATAATCCAAATCAAACACCTATGGAAATTGGAGCTAAAATTTCTACAGACACTACTTCGCCTCTGATCAATGAAATAGTGTATCGGTAGCTAGTGGGTAGTCTCATTTACCTCACTACCACTAGACCGAATATTTATTTTGTAGTGATTTTTCTATCTCACTTCATGTATAAACCATAGGAAGTGCATTTTTTAGCTACAAAATGGGTATTAAGATATGTCAAAGGTACTCTTGGCTTTGGCATACTATATGAGAAGTCTGTAAATTTTGAGCTTTCAAGATATTCTAACTCTAATTGAGTAGGATCAATAGAAAAAAGAAAATATACAAAAAGATATGTATTAACTCTTGGTTTAGGAGTTTTCTCATGGTAGAGCAACTACAAACTACAATGGCATTGTCTCCAATAGAATCAAACTATAAAGTTGTGGTCAATGCAGGGTGTGAAACTATGTGAATAAATAAAATATTGGAGGATCTTCAATTTGAGTCATCAAAGCCTACTCCAATTTTTTATGACAACCAAAGTGTTTTGAAGATGGTGAAAAATCTACTATTCCATGCCAGGACCAAACATATTGAGGTTCACCATTATTATATCCAATAAATGGTTACAAATCTACTGCCCCACTACAGAGCAACTAGCTGATATAATGACTAAACCACTTGGTGCAGACAAGTTCATAAAATTTAGAGATAAACTTGGTCTTGCTTCTAGTTTTTTCATTAAGGGAGGGTGATATCATAATTATGTATTTACCTTGGGTTATTGACTAAAGTAATAGGTCTTTGGTTAGTTTATTTTAATCAGACATAGCTATTTCATGTTACCTAATGTTGGTAGTTTCACCCACCTTGTCCATGTTTCTTGGGTGGCTCATTTTTTTGCCTATTTAATAGGCGTTCATGTATGGTACATGATTATGTGATGTGTAAATTTTTTTGGTTCTCTTTTAAATCTATGTGTTCAATCTAATAAAGAAAAGCTTCAAATAAAACAAAAATATGAAAAAGCTTGGTAAGCATAATAAAAGTCTCTATTCTAAAAATGATAGTAGTTTAATTGAGGAGAGTAATGAGATCATTTTAGGTAGTGACAGAGAAGAAACTCTATTGATGGGTATAGGAATAATGAATGATGCCTCTATAAGTGAAGACACCTTGAAAGAGGAGGAAGATGTTGAAGATGAAGGAGAAGTAAATCTTGAAGATGAACTCATCTATGTTTTAGGTGAGATAAAAGTTATTAAGAATAATGGTCTGAAACAAAGATTACAAATTCAAAAATGTGAAGAATAAAATTGTGATCTAAAGACTAAAATAGAAGAGCCAAGAAGATAGAGGAGGAAGTAAGAGTCTAGCTTAAGATAAAAGAAGATGACATTACCAAAGTAGAATCAGAAGTTGATTTATTAAAGAAGGAATTGGAGAAGGCATATGCTAAATTGAAAATCACCAGAGTATTTGATGAGATTATCAATTGCCAAAGTTTATCATGCAACAAGATTGGTCTTTTTTATGAAGAGAACCAGAAGAGCACTAAGGAAGGGAAGAGTGCAAAAACTATAGAACTACCTAAGAGGATAAATACAAAGAAGCCAAAGAGATATGCATATGCAATTAAGATGTCTATGAATATATAAATTGAAAAGAAGATAGAGCATTTCAATTATCCATAGATAAAACAAAGGTAAGAACATCCTTGTTATGGATCTCAGGAGATCATTTCCATCAAGGTAGAACAATTTGATAAGGTACACAAGCTAATTCTATGGTTATTTTTATTCTTGTAATAAGTTTGGTAATAGAGAAATAGAGTGTAATGCACATGCAATAAATGAATATGCATTGAACTATGGAAAAGGCACTTATGGATTTTTCAATAGAAACTATAACTCATTTACACCATTATCAAACTACAAAGAAAGTGACATTGTATGCTACAATTGTAATAACTTTGGTCATATAACACAATTATGTAGGATTATTTTCATAGAAATCTCTAAATAGATCAATAAAGTGAATACCCTGGTTACAAATAAAAAAGAATAAAAAAAAACATGGAGAGATAAACAAGAGGAAGTTAATCAAAAAAGGAAAAATGTATGCTTGTTCAAACAATGTTTCATGCACAAAATGAAGGGTAGCAGTGATATATTGATAGTGGGTGTTCAAGCCACATGACATGTAATAAAAGAAAATTTCTCACTTTGAAGAAAATGAGTGAAGGTATAATAAAATTTTGGGATAATGCTATGGCTATGATTGCTAAATAAGGTACCCTTAGCCTTGATAATGAAAAGACAAAAATTGAAAATGTTTTATACGTGAAAGACTTAAAGCATAATCTATTGAGTGTCATCCAAATGTGTAATCGAGGACACATGCTCACATTTTATGCTCAAGGCTATGAGATCAGGAGAGTAGACATAGGAAAATTATTTACAGATGCAAACAAAACATTAAATAATCTGTAGGTACTCAATGAAGTAAAAGGAGAGGAATGCTACATGAGTCAAGTTGATAGAAGTTGTCTATGGAATAAAAGAATGGGACATATGAATTTTGATAATTTGGTGAAAATTAGCACTAAGAATGTTGTAAGAGACATGCTAAAAATCATAAAACCTTCAAACACTATTTGTAAGCAATGTTAGCATGGGAAGCAACCATGAGTGAGTTCTAGATCAAAAGAGTACTTGACAACTAAGCCATTGGAAACTGATACACAAAGATATGTGTGGACCCACAAAAATGCAAAACATACAAGGTGAGAGTTATTTTATGCTATTTTTTGGATACTTGGATCGCCTTTATAAAAGAGAAATTTGAGGCATTTGAAAATTTTAAATCTTTGGTTGAAAATGAAAATGATCTAAAGATCAAATGCCTAAGATTAGATCGAGGGAGTGATTTATTTCAATGAATTCAATGAACTATGTGAAGATCATGGAATAAAGAGACATTTCTCAAACACTAAGACTCCACAACAAAATGGAGTTGTAGAGAGAAAGAATCAAATTGTGTAAGAAATGGCAAGAACAATGCTAAACTAATCCATGTTTTTAGATAGATATTAGAGGGAGGCAGTCAACACCATAATTTACAACTTGAACAGAGGATAAATAAGGGTAAACAATAATAAAACACCTTATGAGCAGTGGAAGGGTAGACCAACTTTGGCCAAATACTTTAAAGTTTTTAGAAGAAAATGCTACATCAAAAGAGATGATGAAAGCTTGGGGAAGTTTGAATCAATATCTAATTAAATTATTTTTCTTGGTTATTCCTCAAAGAGTAAAGCCTATAGATTTTATAATAAAAGTCTAATAATAATTGTAGAGAGTGCTAGTGTTAAAATGGATGAAACTAGGCCTAAACAAGTGAGTGTACCAATTAATATTCATTCAAAAGAATCAGACTTCAAGAAAGAAGAAAAAGTAGCAAAATAAAGTCAACAAGAAGTAGTAGAAGAAAGTCAAGAAGAACAAAGGGAAGATACAAGGGTACCATCCAAATTTGTTCAAAAAAATCATGTGGAAAATCAAATCATCGATGATATTGATGTTGGAATGTGAACTAGGAGAAAGATAATGAATACATCAGAAAATGTAAACTTCTTTCTATTGTCGAAGATAGAACCAAATAGCTTTTCAGAAGCCAACAATGATAAGCATTGGATTAGTGCCATGGAAGAAAAATTGAACCAAATAGAGAAGAATGAAACTTTGTAAATTATTTCCAGACCAAAGGACAAGAATGTAATTGGAAATAAATGGGTCTTTAGGAACAAACTAAATGAATATGGCAAGGTAGTAAGGAAAAAGGGAAAGACTAGTCTGTAAAGGCTATGCTAAAGTTGAAAGTGTTGAATTTGAGGAGAATTTTGCACCTATGGTAAGATTACAAGCCATAAGACTATTCTTATCATATGATGGATTCGATAATTTCAAGGTCTATCAAATGGATGTGAAGTCTGTATTTCTCAATGGGAATCTTGAAGAAGAGATTTACATACTACAACCTTAAGGTTTCTCTCTATCAGGGAATATTGACTATGTGTGTAGGCTGAATAAAGAATTGTATGGACTAAATAAAGCCCATATATATTGGTAATCTAGACTTGATAGATACTTTCTTGATCAAAGTTTCAAGAGAGTCACTGATAGTAACCTATACATCAAGACTGGAGGTGAGAACTAGTTAATGATGGTTGTGTATGTTGATGAAATTATTTTTGACAGAGACAATGAGATTATGTCTCAAGAATTTTCATGGGCAATAAAACAAGAATTTGAAATGTTTATGTTAGGAGAGTTATCATTTTTCCTTGGGTTAAAAATTACTTAGTCAATTAAAGGAATCTTCATCTCTCAGATCGCATACATTAAGGAAATGTTGAATAAATTCAATATGGATGATTGTAAATCAATAAGTACTCCAATGGTAATTAGATGTAAGCTGAGTAAAGATGATGAGCCAACAGAAGTCAATTAGACCTTGTATAGATCAATGATTGGAAGTCTATTATATACTACTACATCAAGACCATATATATTATGCATGTAGTAAGTCTAGTGGCTAGATTTCAAGTAACACCAAAAGAAACACACTTGTAGTCAGTCAGAAGGATATTCAGGTATCTCAAAGGCACTATGAATCTTGGTTTGTAGTACCCAAAATGAAATGACTTTACCTTGACAACTTATATTGATGTAGATTGGGTAGGCAACATTGATGACAACAAGAACACAAGTGGAGGTGTATTATTTATTGGAAAGAGTCTTGTGTCATGGATGAGTAAGAATCAACCTTTAGTTTCCTTTTCCATAGCTAAAGATGAGTACATAAAAACATCATGTTGTACACAATTCCTTTGGATGAAACAAACTTTGAGTGATTTTAGAATTGAGTACGTCAATCCAATTTCTATTTTTTTTGACAATACAAGTGCAATAAACATTTCCAAAAATCCAATTATGCATTCAATAAATAAACATATTTCTATCAAGTATTACTTTCTAAGAGAATAGGTTGTAGATCAACAAGTAAAGACGGAACACATTGCCACAAAGGAACAAATAGTAGATATCTTCATGAACTCCCTCCCAAAATATACTATTGAGTTTCTGAGGTAGAAATTGGGAGTGATCCATTCTTTATCTATTCATTAAATCCATAAATAAAATCATGGATTAAAGGGGAGCTAAGCATAGTATTATTCATCTCCATGGATATTTTGGTGATATACATTGTATTATGTCTCTTTATCATTGGTGTCAAAGGGGGAAAAAAGGAGGAAAAATACAACAAAGGGGGAGTTCATGTACTATTTTTTATACAAGGATTGCCATCAATGATAAAGGGGGAGATTTTTGAAATATTATCATCGATGTCAAAGGCAAAGTGAAGGGCAAACTATGCACTCACTTAGAGCTCTGGAATAACTCATTAGCTTCAGACTTGCCTAAAGCTTTAGACTCACTCAGTAACTTCATACTTGCCCAGAGCTTCGAACTCACGCAATAGCTTTAGACTCACCTAATAGTTTTGGACTTGCCTAGTAGCTTTGGACTTGCACAGTTAGTAGTTATGGACTCACCCAGTGTGAAGAGTAGAGATTGAAAAATGAAAAGGAATGTTGAAATGGAGTTAAATTCATTTGTATTAAATAATGGTTGGCCACCTTTGTTAGAATCCATGTTTTGTCAATAATAATCACTACCCAAGTCTACTAAATTATAATCCAAAATGAAGGGCCAACCACCTTTGGAGAGGTCATATCCCTTGGGAGAAATCACACCTATTCAAAGAGGCATAAGGAAGGTATAAAAGAGAAATGAAGGGGATTTAAAAAGTAAGGATAAATAATTATTTATATCATACACAAGGAGAAGAAGAGGAATAAGAGAGAGAATAGAAAAACTTCATTGCGCCATCATTTGTTGACAAAGAAACAATGAGAAGGTGGAATTTTTTTAAATGAGATCAATGTCTCAGAACAGAGAGATCAGTGTCTTTCGTTAAGTCGATGCTTGGCAGTGAAGTTGGTGCTTCAATTCAAAGAGATCAATGTCCATTTCTAAATTGGTAGTGGGCATTGGGGATTGGTGTCTCCAAGTAGGTTGGTTACCACATAATTTTTTTCAAAGAATTATTAATCTTATGGATGGATTTGGATAGTAGATCTCCGCAGCCTTTCAAGTGTGGGTTTTCCCCACCAAAGGTTTTCCATGTAAATGATGTGTTGTGCATTTAATTATTCTTGTGTGAATGGTTTATTTATGAAATCTAATTAGAAAGAAAGAAATCTTTTATTATGCACTGATTCACCCCTCCCCACCTACTCCCCCTCCCTTAGTGTGGTGTGTGCTCAACAAGCCCAAGCTATGTGCTCCAGGGAACTTTGAGCAATAATTACCACTTTTGCCTTCCTAAGTTGTTTTATTTCACCTTAGGATGGTGGAAACTATATCAGGTGGGTTAAATGATGAAAATAACTTGTCATTTGACCATCCTAGTAGAGTCAAAGGTAGAGGAATAACTAGGGAAAGAGGTAGAGGTCTTGGAGCTGAAAACATTAACCTGGGTAGAGAAAAACCTCATATTAACAATGTTGGTATCAATATAGGAGAACCCTATGTATATGCTACTAGAGGGAATCTTACTTATAGTCAAGAAGAAGTCTTCAATGGTATATTAACTAATTTCAATGTCTTGAAAATTAAGTTGGAATCCCAGGAACACATGCTAAACAATCTTGAGGGTGTTTCACAAGTAGAATTGCCTTGAGTAGATGAAGTTAAAGTGAAAGAACAAGTTATCCAAGAAATTCCTTTAATAATGTTTGATCACATTATAAAATATCTTTAAAACTTCCACCTCATAATTTATAGGTGAAGAATTAGGTGATGTATTTGATGCATGGTTGGTCAACCTGAAAAAATACTTCAATCTGTATAACATGCCCTCAAATGTGAAGGCAAGGGTGGTTCCTTACTAGTTGGTTGGAGTTTTATCTCTTTGTTGGAACCATCTCAGTGCTTTAAAGGGTTATTAACCTATGACCCTAACTTGACATGTTTTTAACATTTTGGTTTTCACTGGTGTGAAGCTTAACACAAGAAATCATTGTGTTTCTTATAGTTTGACATAGAGAAAAAATGATTATTACTATAGGATAAAATGCTTCTCATTTTCATAAGCTTCCTCAAGGTTGAACATGCCTAATAAAACCCTCACATTTTAGTTTTTGCTGGTCTGAGACTTAGTAGAAGTAATCATTATGTTTCCTATTGTTTGACATAGAATAACAATGATTTTTTCTATCGGAGAAAATGCAACAATGATATGAAGTGGATTGCACTAAGGTGTCATGTATATTTCATTTTTATGGTCAGTCAAAATTAGTTTCATTTTAGTTTCTTATCATGGTCTCCTGTAAAGGCTTCAATTTTGACCTAATCAAAATTTTAAGAAATTTTTAGCACCTACTAATTCGATTTTAATCTAATGAAAATTTTAATAAATTATAATAATATTCACCTCTTTGGATAATGTGTAAGTAAAATATTTTTTCATACTTTAATTTTTTTTACTATATATATTATTTTTAGAAAAAAAGGAAAATATTACTTTTAAAAAAATCATTTATTGAAGCGCATTGATGGAACCATTTTCCTTAGGAATGTAGGGTATTTTTTATTCCATTTTTTTAAAATTTCAAGGTTTTTATTGCAAATCACAATCCCATAAATAATGTAACGAAGACCAAAAAAATAAAGTTTAGTGTAGATAATAAATATTATTTAGCTAGAACAATTTGAGCCATGTAATCATGTGGGATAGGATAAATTAAGGGTATTGACTAGATAACCCACCCTTATATCACATTAAAAAGGGTTCACTACAATGTTAGTCTAAAAAAATACAACATCAATAAAAAATTTGATCTCCTTTTATGTCGATTAAATATTATTAAAAGATTAAGACATAGTCTATGCATCCTTTCTTACCATGTGGATGGTGTTGTAGGATACGTTAAATCCAAGTAATTAAAAGAAACCTCACATTTATCTCCTCTAATTAATGTCATTGGTGACATTTGTAAGTAGGATTTAGAGCAGATGCCATATTATTGTGAGTGTTAGATATTTAAAAAAGTTGGAGGGTGACTACAGATGACTATGCAATAATCAGATAAGAGTATTGCATGTTACATGCACCACACTCTCATCTATGGATTAAATCCTATTTAAGAACCCATGGTATTTTATTATAAATTCTCACATCAAATCCAAGACATTATCCACAGTGAGATATTTGAAGATCAAACTTCTTTTCACTGCAAGAAAATGGGAGTGGCTGACAAGATGCAAATACCTCATCATCACATGTATCATATGTGATGGTGTCTCCCTTATTTTGGAGCATGTAGGAGGATATATATGTCAAATCATAGACAAATAAAAAGATCATAGGTGAGTTATTTAATGGAGTAAGAATGGAAATAATTTTAATTATGTAGAAGAGTATAACATACACAAAAATGACATTCTCTTTAAATTTGATGAATTCCCAACCTCAGCGAAGGAACCATTTATGGACATTTTCTCTTTTTTCAATAATAAGGTTAATATTTGTATCCCAAGTTGATATCTTGATAACAATAAGCCATCAAAACCATCAGTAGGCCATAATTATTACTGCATCTTCTCTTTTTATTAGTGTGCAACACCAAAACAACATAAATAAAATAAAAGGGTTATTATGATTGACAAAGTTGTTTTTTGTTGTAGATGAAAATAATGCAATAGTTCAAGTTATTTCCAAGTGGTCAACCAAACAATATTATATCTGTCACACTTGGAGGCCATTCACCTAATCTTTATGTATCAACAACATTGGCCACTTGACAACATTGGCCATTTGAATTTTAGTAAATCCATCTCTTCAAAATTAGTTTGAAGATTTTCAAACTAAATATTGATCACTTGTCTAAAACTATTAAAGATTCTAGCAAATTCTATTGATCTTGGTTTGTTTCTTGTAAATATAATGTATATATGTTAAATCCTTACATTTTGGTTATGTGGTATGAAAAATTAATGCATAATTTTCATGCCTTTAACATTTTATTGTAGATCTAATAGAGATATTGAGACCCAAGTAAAAATTTTAAAGTCTATTTAAATGTATTATTTGTATAATTTATTAATTACTATTTTTCATGTTTTTAAGACTTCGTTGCACCTAATAAGATACTAAAACAAATAGTCAAATCCTAAAATATACATGACCGAATCCTTTCCCAATTAAACCTTCCATAGTACACTAATATACACATATGTTTCTACATACAAAGGTCAATGGATCCCACTCTGAAGTAAATTATTGCATATTCACAACAAGTATATACTAGTACCAACTAAAGTTTATATGCAAAGAACTATTCTAGCCCTAAATCTAAGAATGAAATAAATTATATATAGAGAGGGTTAATGACCAAAACAAGCCACTAAAATTAAACAAACAAGAAAAAAAACATAGGGACATAATGCACATATACAATGAGTACATACTAGGACCAACTGAAGTTGCCAATAAAAATTAATTTGCCACTAGAAAAAGAAAATATATAATCATGGGTTAGGGAATAGAACAGGATAATGAACTTCAACAATTTAATCTATAGTGTTGTGATGCATCCAATTAATATATCTTAGTACCAATTAAATTAAGAGGAAAAACAATTTTGGACTTGAAGCTGAAATAAATTAAGTAAAATTAGGAAACAAAGGATCATGATGCATATACACAACTTAGTATAGAGAAAGAAGCAAAAAAGCATAATGAGACAACATACGGTCATGATGCATTACAATGAGTATATTATATTACCAATTAAAGAATAAAGAGGAAAAAATAATTTTCCCCTAAAGTTGAAATGAAACAAAAATAGGGTCATGATGCATATACACAACTCAATATAGATAAATAAGGGTAAATGGTACAATGAGCAAACATAGTTCATGATGAGTATATAGTATTATTAACTTTTAACATGATGAATATAGAAATATTTATTATAAACACACATCATCATGGAAACCTACAAAGTCTCATAGTATTTACTATTATGATTATCAAGTAATTTATAGAGAAATATGTAGATAAAAAATATAAAGTGCATCGATGACCAAAATACAAACAACAAAAAAAACAATGAGAAAAGAAAGGGGTATTGTAAAAAATGGACCCCTAAGACAGTTGAATTTCCTATTGCATTCGACTCTATTTGAACACATGAAGCATCAAGTCCCATCCTAAAATTATTGAATAATAGGAAGGCCCTAAAATTCCCCACCAATAACAATTTATCCACATCTCTCTTTTTGTGAATAAGAGCCAATGTTAGCATTAAGTCTTGCCTCAGGGGAGAAGTGACTGTGAAATCAATTTTCAACATCATATGTAAGGGAGGAGGTAACTAGACTATGGGCACATGCTAATATCCTCCATAGAACCTAGAGGAATATTAATGGCCCTTGTTGTAAATGGATTCACCTTTATCATAGGACCTAGAAGAATCAAGTGCATACCTCATCTTCTTGCAAGAAGGCTAATTAGTATTAATTGAAATACTAGTGTCCTCTTCCACTATGAATTTCCATTTCCTCTTGTGACATACGCAAAAGATGGTTGCAATGAATAGATTGCTGAGAACATCAAAATAAATACTCTATAATTTATAGATGTTATGGGTCTTCTCATATTTTATACCCACTTCAAAATTAAATCTATCCATAACAAAATAATTGTTCTTCTTTGCATCTAATTAATTTTATATATCTACAAGCTTTAATTCATGGTCAGAAATCCTTGATTTATTGTGTGATTTTTTTAGGCCTTGGCTTGTCTTGACTCCACATGCAAAACAAAGTTGATACCTGTGGTACTATAAATCTTTTCTATGGTCGTTAATCATTATCCATTATTAAATTTATTCAACACTCCAGTCTTTACCACTTTATATTTGTAAATATTCTTAGATTTATTAGAATGTGAATATCCCATGCTCTTATTTTGAAAGAAGTCTCTCTCACTAGCCCTTAAAATTAAAAGGTTAATAGGTTGTTTCTTGTGATAAAACATTCATGAGTCTCAAACAATTAAATATTTTCTTATGGGTATTGTTGTATATAACTTAGATTTATTAGATGGGAAAAACATTCATGAGTCCCAAACAATTACATATTATCTTATGGGTATTATTGTAAAGTAATTAGATGGTCCCAAGTAGACAATGGAGATATCCATCACACAAACTATATTACAATGAACAAGTGTCAAACGAGTTGGTGCACATTTTGAATTGCATTAAAGTTGTCAAAAACAAGTGGTTACACAATTTGGCAAAATTAAAAATCCTAGAATTTTTATTTTCATTATGTGTTAATTAATCTCACAACATACCACTAGAACTAGAATTTAATTTTCTCACAACTCGCTTCAAAGGTAGGTGGTTTGCATTTCATTACCTTTTAATGCCATCTATTTTCAAAGTTCTTATTGTCATAGCACCATAATCACATTATTCTACCATTGTCCTTGATTCCACTTTATCTACTACTCATTCATGTTTTTTTTTCATAGTAAATATTTGCATTTTGTTTTCCTATAAGAACATATTTCTGATAATATTTGGGTGTGAGACAACTCTTTACAACATCAACAATTTATATAATCCTAAAAAACTCTATAAAGTAAGAAAAGAATAATTTTTGCACCTTAGTGTTTAGAATTATATATTAATATATTATATATAATATTAATTATAAATACATTTATTTATAAATATTTATAATATATTATAATATTATATATTTATTATATTATTGGATTAGGGTAGATGCACAAAACTGGGGGACAAAAAAAGACCATTTGTAATATTTTTATTCATTTTGTACAAAGGGCGAACACCATTTTAAAAAGGGTGTAAACCCTTAAAAATACAAAAGAGTGTAAACATTAGCTAGGTCATTACTAACTCTAAAGGACATACACCTTTTTTCATAAAGGGCATATGCACTTCAAAAAGATCAAAAAAATTGCTTATAAGTGCATTTTTCATTTCACTTGTTAATGTTGCTCATGACTTTGAATAATAAAAAAGATGGCATGCATGATATTATTATCCTACATTCCCACCAAGATTCAAAACTTTCATCATGGTCCCATACCCCATGTTCTTCATCTATGGCAATGAGGCACAATTTATTTGGAGGCACTGAGAAACATGAGATTTAGTTATAGTGCAAGGGTAAGTTGTACACACAATTTATTTTGTATGCCTACATGGCCCATTTTGTATGTCATTATGGCATAATATCAATACACATAGATATTATCTAACATATCTATATGAATCTTACACTATTATAATTTGTGTATACATATTTTATTCTTACATGTCATTATTATTTGTTTTTGATATATATTACCCTCCTTGTTGTAGGATTCATAATCACAATATAGGCAATTAAGATCAAAATGTATAAAATTAATATTAAAATGCATTTATTCAAATAAAACACCATTCCACATATTGTAATGATTGCACCACATTGATTTGATTGCAAAGTGGAGGAGTTAGTAAGAATGATAATGGGGATAAAATGTATATCCAAGTGATTTATGAAAATACAAATTTCATTTTATTTTTAAGTTTAAAAAACATACATTTTATGGATGTACGGTGTTGCTTTTATTGAGGCAGAGGTATTAGAAAATGAAGAACCAAGAACTTGCTATGGCACTCTAATTTTAAACCACCATTTAAAACCAATATATAAAAAATAAATGAGATAGCAGTGTGAGAAAACATTTAGTAATATGAAAAGTAGTGGTGGAGTGTAACAAACTTACTAATTATTTTGCCCTCCCAAACATATGATGATTAGTTGTAGAATGGTAGATAGTGGAATGAATAATGCTACTAATGGGACATGAAACAGGTTTAGATAAATTACAGTTATGTTTCTTTAGATAAGTGACATGATTATAATGTTATACAAATGATATATAGATAAGGAAGTGAGGATAGTAGTAAAATATTCAAAATGTTGGTATGGCTTAGAAAGCTTGACTTGTTGATAAAATTTCATATACTTTTTTTGGGGTTTAAGAATTTTAAATTATGTGAGGCGCATCGTTGATGTAAATGAGAATGAGGTGGATAAGTGAATCACAAACTTTCTCCCTTGTGGATGTTACACTCACTTTCTGAAGGATAAAAAAACATAGAATGGAAACACAAACACTCTCTTTATTGAAGAATCGTACATTATTATAGAAATTCAATCTCTCTCACACACACCTTTCACCGTTATGACTATAAAGGATACATCAACTCAACCTCATGAGTGGATAAATTTAATTTACATCAACCTTGTAGGCATTTAAATCTCTCTCTTTCTCTCTCTCAACACTAATTTTTTTTTTTTTTTTCCTAAGGTGCTCTCCTACAATTGGAACTCTTTCCCAAATCAATTTGTTTGTCTTTAAAACTAGCGTAGTAGGCATTATAGGCAAACTATGAAGGGTAAAGATAAACCATTAGATCCTATGATTTTAAGGGTGATTCCTATAAACACCCAATGGAGGATTATATACTAAAAATGATGAGGGAGAAATGGAAACATTCTTTATCTTGTAGCCAAATCTCACTTTAGGGACCAAAATTTGTTTAGTAGAACATGTATCTTTTGATTCACTCACCCAATCAATGAACTGTCTTCATAAAAATGTCTAAATAGGCATATAAATGCATGAATGACATTTTTTGATCTTTCCTTGGGCATTAGGTCAAATTTTCTAGGTATTTGGATGCATCCTTGAGGAGAATATTCTCATTATTAAGGGGGAAAATGGAACAAAATTTGTGCAGGTGTTGCAAGCGAACCATGAGGGGTAGATACAAACCATCGATTCTTAAAATTATATAATTGAGTGATATGAGAACCCCTAAGAGTATTATTTTCCACTTAGGATGAAGGATAAATAGTGACATGTTTTCTCTCACAACCAAATCTCTCTTTAGGGACTAATATTTGTTTAGTAAAACATGCATCATTTGGCTAGCTCGCCCAATTGACAAAATGTCTTCATGGACATGTTTGAATGGAATTATACAAGTTGGAATGGTATTAATTTTTACTCCATAGATCACTAGAGTCAAAACTATAATTAAAATAAATGCATCCCTAAAGAGAATCTTCTCATTCTTAAGGGCAAAAAATTGAATGAACTTTTTGCAACTGTTGTAGGGAAATCGTAAGGCATATAGATGGATCATCAGCTCTTAGAGATTCATATGAAAGTCTAATGAGTACATAATATAATATTATTTACCAATATCAATGAGGGAAAAACAACATAATTTTTTCTCTTGAAGCCAAATCTTGCTTTAGGGATGAAAAGATGGTCAGTAAAACACATATATTTTGACTTGCTTACCTAATCGACAAACCATCTTCACAACCATGTATGGATGGGCATATAATTCATGAATGATTTTTTTCACTCTCTGTCGAGCCTTGGAGTGTAAAATTTTAGTTGTAAAAATGCATTCATGAAGAGAATCTTCTCGTTCTTAAGGGAAAAATGGAATGAACTTTGTGCAAGCATTGCAAATGAACTGTGAGTGGTAGAGATAAAATATTAGCTCCTATACTTGAATAGGTGAATTCAATGAGAACCCCATAGAGGATTAGATGCTATTCATGATGAGGAATAAATGGTGGGATGTTTTCTCTCGCATCCACATCTCACTTTTGGAAACAAAATTTTGTCATTAGAATGGATATCATTTGACTCATGAAACTAATTGATGAACCATCTTTGCTAAAATGTCCATGGGAATATAAACATAAGAACACAATTTATTTTCACATTTTCAAGCCATAGAGTAAAATTTAATGTATGTAGATGCAACCCTAAAGAGAATCTTCTCATTCTTGAGGGATAAAATGGAATGAACTTTGCACAGGTCTTGCAGGTGAACCGTGAGTAGTAGAGATGAAATGTTATCTCATATAGTTATTAAAGTGAGTGTTATGATCACCCAAATAATATTATATATCACTTATGATGAGGTAAAATGGAATCACATTCTCTCTTGTATCCAAATATCTCTTAAAGACTAAAATTTGGTAAGTAAAATGCATATTTTTTGACTCACACACTTCAACGATGAACCTTCTTCACATACACATCTAAAAGTTTTATAATCATAGGAATGAACTTTAACCATGCTATTTTAGGCCAAAATTCAAAACTTACATGCAAGTAGATGCATACCTCAAGAGAATCTTCTCACTCTTAAGTGGAAGAAGGAACAAAATTTGTGTAGGTGTTGTAGGTGAACTATGAGAGGTAGAGACAAACTATCACCTCTTAAAGTTGCATTAGAAATTCCTCTGAACACCCCTGAAAGTATTATTTTCCACTTGTGATGAGGAATTATCAATGACACTTTTTCTCCCACAACTAAATATTTTTTAAGGACCAAAAATTGGTCAGATGAAGGTGTATCTTTTGAATCATGTTCCCAATCGATGAGCCATATTTGTATACATGTCTATATATGCATATAAATAGAGGAATGGCCTTATTATGCCCTCCATCAAGCCATAAATTTGAAACTTTCATTTAATCAGATGCATCCTTGAAGAGAATCTTCTCATTCTTAAGGGATAAAATAAAACAAACTTTATATAGTCATTGCAGATAAATTGTGAGGGGTAGAGACAAAATGTTATAGCTTAAACTATCATGGGTGAGTCCTATAATCACCCTCTTGAATATTATCTAAAAATATAAATGGGGGATAAATGATGACACATTTTCTCTTGTAATGAAATCTCTCTTTAAGGACCTAAAGTTGATCAATAGAACACATGTATTTTGACTCACATGCCCAATTGATGAACTAAATTTGTAGACACATAAAAATTGACATAAAAACATAGAAATGGTATTTTTCCATATTCTTTAGATCCATAGAGTCAAAAACTATAGGCAATTAGATGCATCCCTAAGAGAGTCTTCTCATTCTGAAGGGGAAAAACAAAATAAACTTTCCACAACCATTACAAGGAAACCGTGAGGGATAGAGAAGAACCATCATATCCTAAAATTTCATAGATGAGTCATATAAGCACTCCTCAAAAGATTATTTACCACTCATAATGGGGGATAAATGGCAACACATTTTCTCTTGCAGCTAAATCTCACTTTAGAGACCAAAAGTTGGTCAATAAAATGCATATAATTTTACTATCTCACCCAATTGATTAACCATATTCATAGACACATATAGATGGGCATAGAAATGTGTGAAATGCCTTCATTGGAAATTTATTTGGCCTCAAAGTTGAAAGTTGTAGGCATTCAGATGTATCCCTAAAGAGAATATTCTCATTTTTAAGGGAAAAAATAGAATGAACTTTGTAAAGTTGTTGTAGGCAAATCATGAGTTGTAGAGACTATGAACATAGGATTACAATAAGAGGATATTAGTATGGTGTTAGTGAATGAAAAAAAAATTCAAACAAAACATACTAATGCTAACACCTTAAGCCTATCTCAAGGGGGAAGCATAATAACAAATCTAAATGAGAAACACAACATAGAATTGAAAAGATAAAGAAATTCTTCACCTTCCTAGGATGCTCCAAATAGCTTGTTGAAGTGGATTTCTCAGCTTGTGCTTAATGAGTCTTCATCAAAGGAACTTGGCTATCTCCTCTTCTCCTTCACACCAATGGCTTGTGATGGCTTTGGCTTGGCTCAATAATTTGGCATGGTAACACTACATTAATTGCTTAAGAGATATTTTTAGCTTTATAAATTTACATAAAGAGAGTTTTTTGAGGTTATTTGGGCATGATGACTTTGGTTTATCAGAGCTTAAAATTATGGTTGTGAGGCCTTCTATTTATATATTTTTTTAAATAATCAGAATGAACCTAAACCATCCATCTGAAGATGAAGATGTGTGGCTAAGAATCCATTAAATTTTGGAAGCTAAAATCAATAAATTCCCTCATAAATATTTGGGATAAAGAGGCATTAAAGAGGCATTGGATTGCTTAATCAAATATTTGTTGCATTTATGGCTTAGGGATGCCTTGCCAAAAAATGATGTCACTTTTTGATGCAGTTATTCAATATTAATTTTCATAAATGAAATATTCAACAAGTTACATGGAATTATTAATTAGGTTCATGATTCAAATTAATTATCTTTAAACATGATTAGTCAATTTTGGTGCAAATCTTGGCAATTGGTGCTCAAATTAATCAAACTAGTCAAAATATCATATTATTGGCTCAAAATTTGAATGGATTTGAATTAGGATGCTATGTTAGATGCATTAAATCCATTATCCCATTTAGAATGTTTCCAACACAAAATATAAAGGCACGTGTCTCTTGCAAGAAATTTAGTAGAAAAGAGTAATCCAGAGCACCTAGGTGCAAAAATGTCATTTTGACTCGAAATGATCAGATCAAAGTTAGGTATCTCATAAATTGAATTGTATCATTTAATGATACACTGGCCAAAATCGACACTTGAATATGACAGGTTTAAAGCTTTTAGTACATTTTAGTGTTTTTAGGCCAAATTGTGCACTTTGGTAGAAATGGCTCACAAGCCTAATTGAAGGTCATTGGTTGCCAATTTTAGGTGTCTACAAAGACAAACCATTCACCATCTTCAAATTTTAAGTGTAGACATCTCAAATAATCTATAGAAGTTAAGATTTATCATTTTTAAGAAGGAAAAAAATTTCACTTAAGACCCCCTTTTTGTCCCCCAACTTTGTGCACTTACCCATTTAGGACTTCTACAATATTTTCTTGGCCTTCATATTCATCAATCTTTTGAGAGGATCTCCATTGTTCAATAAAATTATATTTGTGATTTGCTTCATCGCTTTAGCATAATTTATTTTAAGCCTACTCCCACCCCATTTCAGTCAGGTAATATTTTATCTGCTCGTAGCAAGACTCCTCTAGTTGATCTGACATTGTATCGACAACTAGTGTGTAGTATTTCATACCTAACTCACACTCACCTTCATATCACTTTTATTTTTAATTTTATCTCTCAAGTTGCCCATGAGCCTCATGAGAGTCATTGACAAGAATCCAAGTGTATTTTGCACTATATTTAAAGCACTACACCAACTAGGATTCGATACAGACCATAGGGATCTTCACAAGTTGTGGGATATACTAACTCCAATTGGGTAGGCAATCTTGATACTCACAAATCCACTTGTATATTTATATAGAATCTTGGTTTTGGTCCAGTTGGATGGGCTTGTAAACGGTGGATAAATATTGCATTATCATCCACTGATGTTGAATATGGCGGCACTGCTAAAGCCATTCAAGAGGCACTTTGGGTTCGACAGTTGCTAGGAGAGTCTAGATTCCCACAACATAGTCTCATTATTATTTGATGTGACAACCAAAGTATGATTAAAATTTCATGAAACCTTGTTGATCATTAATGAACAAAACACATTGAGATCCATATGCATTTCATTCAACAACTTATTCAGGATGGAGTTCTTACATTTGAGTTTATGCCTACTATTGAGCAGGTTACCAACATCTTTATTAAACCCTTGGCATCACCTTGTTACCTTCAGTTGTGAACATTGATTGGTCACCATGAAGTCCTTTTTTCATTTTTTAGTTGGTTGTACATGGGTGTTAGAGTGTTCTAGACTATTTAATTAACTAGTTGTTTGATTAAGAACACTATGTTAGCATAAATGATAATTTGGGAGGTATATTGTTGTAACTAAGTTGTTTCATTTAACAATTTATTAAATTTATGAATATGTTTAACTTATTTTAATGTTCTTAATTATTTTTATTCACAACTATTTTCTGTTGTAAATAACCAACTTGTAAGCCTCTATAACAGGCATTCCTATAACTTAGTGATAGAAAGAAATTTGTAGATTTTGTAAACAACATATATAGGAATAATATTTTCCATGTATGTTTATCCGCTTTCACATGAGGTTGATTATTGGCTTGAACATTATTATAATTGTGTTCTCTGGAATCGTGATCTCGAATATACCAAACCTCCTTAATGATAATATTGATACTTAAAATAAAGAAAAATAAGTTATAAAGAGAATAAAAGCTTTTAACAGAATTGTACAAATAAACTTCTACAAAAGTGAAAGTTTCTTTTAAAGGAGATAAATATATAAAATAAGTATAAGAATATACAATAAGCTCGTGTGTATTTATAAAACATTTGGTAACGTATACTAGCCTAGCCTATGTAACTATATTTATTGAATTAGACTTGGCCAATTTGAGCATGTCTGCCGAGGTTCATGGAAGATGTGCATGCGGATCTAAGCCTACCAAGGTTCATGGAAGATACCACATGCATGGGATCCAAGTCTATGAGGTACATGGAAGATACCTCATGCCAATCGAAGTTTATGGAAGACGCCCCTGTGAACGAGTCGACCACATCTAGATAGACACCTCAAAACTATATTTGAAAGCCTGGCTTGGAATTTTGACAGGAATTTGTGGAGGTGACGTAAACCACCTGGCATACATGGTACTTCAGCTCCTTTCCCCCAACATCTTTCCAGTATGGCAGAGCAGGGCTTGTGTTGGAATATTTTACCAGAGCCGATGCTGATTCATTGCCATCCCATACTCCTAAACCAATTATCTGTTTCCCATCTAGTGAATCATAGAAAGAATAAGAAATTATGCCTTTGAGGCAGCCGAAATATGATCTGAGAATTGCAAAGCAGGAGTAGGAGAGCACGTCTTGTCTTTTTGAGCTACAATATATTCTGCGGATGCTGACAATGTCTCCCAGAAAGAGCTGTGCAAAAAGAACACCTTGACTTGTTTGTTGGGAGCCCAGCTGAAACCACCCGGAGTCCACTGGTTTCACTGCACACTTTAATCCTCTGGTGAAGGCTGCTGCCTGCAGAATCCCTTAACAAACTAGTTTACATCTTTCTTAATTTTAAACTTAGACTTTTGCTGTCAATTATATTTGTTGATTGGTTCTCAATAAGCTGAGTTGATGTAGACCTATTAACGCATATTAAAAAAACTAAAAAGAATAGAAACATCAAACCAAATGAGCTGCTTGGATGGGTTAATGAATGTTTATACGTACCTCGGGGAGATTTAAGGCTGAATTCTCTGCATTTTGTAATCCTTCCCCTTTCCATACCATGAAAACAGCCACCTGCACAGGTTAATCACTAACAAAAATAGATCACAGAACTATTAAAAACAGAGACTGAATCCATTGAAAATACCTCAAATTCATATGTATTATCCCATACTTTACGGATTTCCGACGAGAGTTTCTTAATGTAGAATCCCATCAAGGGATATGCCACGATATTAACCGGGTTAATTAAAGAGGTGAGCCTCAAAGAAAGTAGAAACAAAATGACAAAATAATTTTGCCGTGATATGGAAGTAATGAATTTCTGGAAGTAAAGGATTTCTATACGAACTTATGTTTAAGGTTTGATTGGAGGAGGAATCAAGATTAATTTTCATTTTTTAAAATTTGTATATTATTTATTTTTTTATTTGATAAGGTAAATATTTTTTATCAGAGCTATGAATTGGCATGGGACATAATCAGGGGTCTAGTCCCCACAACAACAAGAACTAAAAACAACAAAATAAAACAACGATCTCAAAGACTAGAACCACTTTCCGCAAAGGAACACTCTAACAAAAGAAAAATAAAAGCATAGAAGAAAACACTAAACAACAATCGAAAAACAATGAAGAGAAAAGAAGTTGAATCAACAAAACTTCAACCAAATTTTAACAAAAACTATATAAACAAAAAATCAACAAAAACGAATAAAAAAACCCCAAAATGAAAACGAAACTATCCTCAACCCCAAAATCATAAATATTTTATACCATTTAAAAAAAATATCAAACATTATATTTTCTTGATATAATGTTTTTAAATTAAAAAATGACCCAAAGGTCGGTGGTCAAAGCAAGCCCAGATATTTCTTGTTTCCTTGAATTTTGATTGTGGTTAGGATCCTCAAATTCCTCACAATAGTAATGTGTCTTCCCTGACAAGACACATACGAATGTTAAGAATCGGCCTACTTTTTTATTACATGGCATTTCTATACTATGGCCAACCATGGATGGTGGATGGGACTCTTGGATATAGAAAGAAAATTTCAGCTGGCTGGCAAATGGGTGGCAGGGTTTCTCTAATATGAACGCCCTTGGAAGTCTCTTAGAGCAGTGGTATTGCTGAAGTACATGGACAGTCTGAGTTGTATGGCCAACCATGGATGGTGGATGGGACTCTTGGATATAGAAAGAAAATTTCGGCTGGCTGGCAAATGGGTGGCAGGGTTTCTCTAATATGAACGCCCTTGGAAGTCTCTTAGAGCAGTGGTATTGCTGAAGTACATGGACAGTCTAAGTTGTGTGAAATTGTTGGTGTTGGTCCCAAGATGGGTTGGTCCCATGGTAAGTTGGTCGACATGAGAATCCCGACAGTGATCAAGCCGGGACGAATGCAATTTACCTTTTAAATTATTTGGCATTTACCCTTCAAACTGTTAGAAATTGGAGTTAATTTCTCCACTCCCTGTATAGCCTCCCTCATGCACGCTGTTTGCATGATCACCTGTTTAAGTCATAGCTCAGTTTGCATGGATAACTTGAAGTTCAACATCAGTCCATTTCCAGTTGTTTGCTTGTTCTTAATTCTATTAATGTAAGAGACCAGATGGCATTTTTTATGCATAGAGAATTAATAAGATTAAAAATCTCTTTTTGATTGTTGTAGCAATATGAGTCTTCACTTGTTAGTTTTATGTTGCTTTTTTATTTTCTTCTCTGTGCTGTTCAACAAATTGGTATCAGAGCCAGGTTGCAAAGAGAAAGCGACGAAGCCTGGGAGAGCAGTCCAACGCATGAGAAACGCTGACCCACTGGTCGATGCTAAAGAAAACTGCGAAAAGAAGACAATCTGGAAGGGCATTGAAGTCTGAGAAAGACTCGATGCAAAACAAAAGTGCAATCTGTAGAAGAGAAAGTGTAGCGATTGTAGAAGTGAACGGAATTGCTAGAAGAAGTGCCTATTCGATGCAACAACACAGCACGAGTGGCAAACCCGTGGAAGTCCACGACCTGTAGACAATTGTAGCAAAAACATTCGGAAGAGGCTATTAGAACTGAGAGCTTGGGTTGATGTAGCAGCAAGGAGTGCCAAGAAAGAGCCGAAGCATAGTCATATCATCAGAAGTTTGATGAAGTGGGTGAACGACCCAGCCAGCAAGAGTGTGGGAAGTGATTGAGCATCAGAACTTGGTGCAACACCACAGATCATAGCTTACGTAGTAGTCTTAGCATGAAGATCAGACCCAGAGCACCTGAAACAAGATCCAGGGAGGAGAAAAGCTACAACAGCAGCAGAATCTTGCAAGTCTTGAGACATGGCAACAAACAACAACATTTCTCATTGCCAGATTCCCATTTTTAATGGTAAGAATTATGATTTTGGGGAAATTAAAATGAGAAAATTGTTTTGCTCACAAGATGTTTGAGATTTGGTAGAAAATGGCTTTGTAGAACTACAAGATAAGGCTGCCTATCAAGCATTAACTTGAGCACAAAAGGAAGAGCTTAAAGAAAAAAAAGAAAAAGGATGCAAAAGCTCTATTCCTAATCCAACAGGCAATGGATGAATCTATTTTTTCTAGAGTTGCAATAGCAATAAGATCCAAGTCAGCATGGAAAATCTTAGAGACCACCTATAAAGGTAATATAAAGGGGAAAGTAGCTAAATTGCAATCTCTTAAGAGAAATTTTGAAAATTTGCAAATGAATGATTCGGAGTCTATAGATGAGTTTATGAATCAAGTATTGAATATTGTGAATCAAACTAGATCTAATGGAGAAACAATAACAGATCAAAAGATCATAGAAAAAATACTCAAGACTTTACCCAGCAAATTTGATGTAATAGTTGTAGCTATTGGGGAAACCAAGGATTTGGAACAGTTATCAGTAGATAAATTAATGGGATCTTTGTTAACACATGAATCTAGAATGAATAAGAATTACAATACTTTTTTTGAGAATGCTTTCAAGTCTCAGGTATCATTTGGTAGAGGAAGAGGAAGAGGAAGAGGAAGGTCAAACTTCAGAGGAAGAGACAGAGGTAGAAATCGAAGGAACAATCCCAATCAAGGTGAAAACATTAATCAAAACTACAACAATAGAGGACGCAGCAACAATCACTTCCAGTAAAATTCATAGAGGTTTGATAAATCTAATATTCAATGTTATTACTGCAAAAAATATGGGCATTATGCAAGTGAATGTAGAAAGAAACAAGATGTGGACAAGCAAAATGCTAAATACACAAATGAGTCTAATTCTAATTTTGGAAGCTTATTCCTTACTTGTCATGTTGCTCAAGAAAATGCTAGAGATATTTGGTTTTTAGATAGTGGATGCAGTAACCATATGACAGGGAATAAAGAATTGTTTGCTAGTCTTGATGATTCCGTAAAATCTAAAGTGAAATTAGGAAATGATAATAAAGTGGATGTAATGGGTAAAGGAGTAATAAATGTTTTGGCAAAAAAATGGTGAAAGAAGATTTATTCCTGATGTTTATTTTGTACCTGGACTAAAGCATAATCTTATGAGTGTTGGACAGTTAGTATTGAAAGGTTCCAGAGTATCTTTTATGAATAATGTTTGCACAATACTAGACAAATTTCCAAATGAGAGGTTGATAGAAAAAGTGGAGATGACCAAGAATTGGATGTTCCCTCTTCAAATTCAGTGCATCCAAGGAGAAGAGGAAGTCCACTTCAAAACCATGCATCTAGACCAATCATGGCTATGGCATTTAAGGTATGGACATTTACATTTTGGAGGTTTGAATTTATTACAAAAAATAAAAATATCGTCAAGGGATTACCACCAATAGAATAGCCAGGAAGTTCATGTGAGAGTTGCATTCTGGTAAAACAACATAGAGAGAGCGTTCTAGTAGGAGCTTCATATAGAGCAAGGGTAATATTGGAGCTAGTCCATAGTGATTTATGTGGACCAATCCAAACTCCATCATTTGGAGGTAGTTCTTACTTTCTAACCTTCATTGATGATTTTAGCAGAAAGACTTGGATATATTTTTTCAAAGATAAGTCTGAAGCCTTTGGAAAATTTAAAGAATTCAAGGCTATGGTTGAAAAGCAGAGCGGCCTTTACATCAAGGTACTTAGATCAGATAGAGGAGGTGAATATATGTCTAATGAATTTCAAGATTTTTGCAGATATCATGGCATTAAAAAGCAACTGACTACAAGGTACACACCACAGTAGAATGGTGTAGCGGAAAAGAAGAATAGAACAATCATGGAGATGGCTAGAAGCATGTTGAAGGCCAAACATTTATCAAATGAATATTCGGCAGAAGCAGTAGTATGTGTAGTATATATTCTGAATAGAAGCCCAACAAAGAGTGTCAAGGATCAAATTCCACAAGCTTGGAGTGGTAAGAAACATAGTGTGCATCATTTCAAAATTTTTGGTTGTATTGCATACTCTCTTATACCATCTAAATTGAGAAGAAAACTTGATGATAGAGGTGAGAAATGCAAATTTATTGGCTATAGTGAAGAATCAAAGGCTTATAAGTTGTATAACCCCATTTCAAGGAAAGTGATTATTAGCAGAGATGTGGAATTTAAGGGAGAAGAAGCATGGGATGGAAGCATTGATAAAACCATCACAATTAGAGCACCAATTCCCCAAAATAAAAAAGAATCTAAAGAACAAAATTTGCAAGGTGATCAATCCTCTCCACAAGCAAGAACAAACACTCCAATAAGATCATCTACGAGCTTAGCACAAGGTGAATCATCTGGTCATGCATGTCATCCTACTCCCAATTCACAAGTAAGTGATGAATTAGATCCAACTCTTGCCACTTTAAGATCAAAATTTAAAGGTAAGAAAATGAGAAACTTGAATGAGATTTATAATCAAGAAGAAGAGAAGTTAGATTTGTGTTCAAATTTTGCTTTTTTCTCTCATGATCTTGTGTATTATGAAGAAGCAGCTAATGAGGAACATTGGATAAAAGCAATGGATGAAGAGATAAATGCTAATGAGAGAAATCAAACATGGGATCTAATTAACCTACCTGAATGTAATGATTGCAGAGGAGTCAAATGGGTTTATAAGACCAAATTTGATGCAGAAGGAAAGGTTGAAAAGCACAAGGCAATGTTAGTAGCAAAAGGTTTTGCACAAGAACATGGAATTGATTATAATGAAACATTTGCTTCAGTTGCTAGACTTGATACTATTAGAATGGTTTTAGCAATAGCTGCACAAAATAATTGAAAAGTATATCAAATGGATGTCAAATCAGCTTTCTTGAATGGTTTCCTAGATGAAGAAGTGTATGTGAAACAACCCCAAGGTTATGAAGTGCATGGACATGAAGAAAAAGTCTACATATTGAAGAAGGCCCTCTATGGTCTCAAGATAGCACCAAGAGCATGGTATAGCAAGATTCATTCATACATGACAAACAATGGATTCATCAGAAGCAATAGTGAGCCTACATTGTACACAAAAATCAACAAAGAAGGTCAGATTTTGATTGTGTGTTTGTATGTTGATGATTTGATTTTCACTAAAAATTTGTCTATAGACATATTTAAATCAGCAATGAAGAAAGAATTTGAAATGATAGATTTGAGATTAATGAAGTATTTTTTGGGTATTGAAGTTGTACAATTTGAGAAGGGAATTTTTATTTGTCAAACTAAATATGCAAAGGATGTGTTAAGGAGGTTTAAGATGTTGAATTGTAAATCAGTGCCTACACCAATTGCTACAGAGACCAAAATTAGCAAAGAAGACAAAGGGTCTAATGTTGATTCTACAACATTCAAAAGACTAATTGGTAGTTTGATGTATGTTACAACTACAAGACCACATATCATGTATGGGGCCAGCTTAATCTCTAGATTCATGGAGTCACCAAAAGACTCACATTGGCAAGTTGGAAAGAGGATATTGAGATTTGTGGCAGGAACAACAAAATATCAAATTTTATATTCTACAACTAATGATTTTAGTTTGATTGGTTATATTGATAGTGATTTTGCAGGGAGCATTGATGACAGGAAGAATACTTCTGGACATGCCTTTCTTTTTGGAACAGGTGTGGTCACATGGGCATCCAAAAAGCAACCTATAGTGACACTTTCATTAGCTGAAGTAGAGTATGTAGCAGCCACATCATTAGCATGGCAAGCAACTTGGATGAGGAGAGTATTGACAGATTTATTACAAGCACAGAAGGAGTCAACACCAATCTTTTGTGACAATAAATCAGCAATTGCATTGTCAAAAAATCATGTTTTTCACAAGAGGAGCAAGCACATTGATACAAGATTTCATTTTATCAGAAAGTTAGTGAACAATGGAGAAATCTATTTGGAGTTCAGCAGATCTGAGGACCAATTGGCAGATATATTCACAAAGGCATTAGCAAAAGAAAGTTTTGATTATCTAAAACAAAATTTAGGCATTGTAAATGTTGAAGTAGTTAGTGGTAGAAATTAAGGTGGGGGGGGGGTGGCGGGGGCGGGGGGTGTTAGAAACTGGAGTTAATTTTTCCACTCCCTATTTAGCCTCCCTCATGCACACTATTTGCATGATGACTTGTTTAAGTCATAGCTCAGTTTGCATGGATAACTTGAAGTTAAACATCAGTCCATTTCCAGTTGTTTGCTTGTTCTTAATTCTATTAATGTAAGAGACCTGATGGTAGTTTTTATACATAGAGAATTAATAAGATTAAAAATATCTTTTTGATTGCTGTAGCAATCTAAGTCTGCGCTTGTTAGTTTTATGTTACATTTTTATTTTCTTCTCTGTGTTGTCCAACACAAACCTATTTGGACATAAAAATTAAAAGAAAATGTACTTGCAATATCACTCCATTTTAGGTGAAAGGCTTAGTAGGAAAGGAAATTTATCAAGGGCTTATGAGATGATGATAAAGGTTAGTGGGCAGATTGAGGAGCCTTGTTATTAGCTAGTGATCTAAATTGGATCTAGTTGTAACGTAAATCCATTTCATTCATGATGTATCTATGTTATAAAAGACTCTTAGAGGTTTGTGTGACCTTTAGAGCACCATCTCTCATGTAACTTGTTCTCTTTAAACTTGCAATGGTGAAGGTGGAATTGTACATATGTTCTAAACATGTTGCCAAAGGTTGCAAAGCATCTTGGAGTAGAAAGGCTTAAGGAAGCCTCTTGAAGGTTCTATTTTGTAACAATAAATCTCAGAGGTTATTGTGAGTCATGTTCAGCAGTAGGAAACTTTATCAAATAATAGGTAAAATAGTTTTTAAGTTCAGCTATAGAAAGCATTACCAAATAATGCATAGACATGTACCTTTACCTCCTATTTTGAACGAGAGATGGGGTGGG
This sequence comes from Torreya grandis, assembly GCA_037957365.1. Taxonomy (NCBI): domain Eukaryota; kingdom Viridiplantae; phylum Streptophyta; class Pinopsida; order Cupressales; family Taxaceae; genus Torreya; species Torreya grandis. The sequence goes on from JARHVA010000018.1 coordinate 6,792,415, forward strand.
TAGAAAATGAGTTTGGGTAGATCACCAGGTTGAGCAATGTTTGGTCACATAGGGTCCCTTACAAGTCGAGGACTAAAAAATGGCTGATTGTGGTATTTTACCAAGGGATGCGAGAAACAATGCAGGAGGCCAATGAAAGTGAAAACAACTATCTTAGCAGTGCTAGAAAACTGTGTTGGAGTGCCCGTGGTAGATTTGGCTTGCTCATTCTAGGTTTCATGCATCAAAAAGTTGTCTTGGTAGGTGATTGCAGATTATTAATTTTGATTCGTTATGGACATCTTAAACAAAGCCTCCAGAGTCCAGACCTCATATCCTATCTTGAACTTTCTATGTAAATGCCTACAAGGACATAGTTTCTTGGAGATCAATCCACACTTTTGTAAAGTGAAAGAGGCCAGTATCTCAATAGTAGAATGCCCAGACATTCTGATGGAAGGGGTCATGAAATCAAGCCCCAAGTTAGGGATAGGAAGTTTTTGGTAAGGAAGTATTTGAAGGACTCATCCCAGGGCTGTGACCTATTCTGTAGAATATAAGAAGCATTTAAATAAAAATCATCTAGCACAATCATTAAAAATAAAAGAAGGATGAAAGCTTTAGAAGAAAGTACAAGTAAAATCATAACTCAAATTGTACTTGAAGAAAAGTAAAAGAAATACATTTGTATGTCCACAATACCTGTCATCATGCACTTAGCTGTGCTTGGACTAAATGATAGTTTATTACATGTAAGTGAAGGACAAAATAGAGCTTTAAAAATCAAGAAAACAAATAGATTGCTACTGCAATTTCTTGAAAAAGAGATTTTATTGATCTTTTATTTTCCTTGCTTACAATGCTGCGCCCAAGGCATCTTTATATAGAATTTGAATAAAAAAATAAATGAAACTAAACTGATCCTTAACTAATCTTCTAACTGCTTAACTAACTGATTGTTAACTACTTGAACTAACTAATCTCTAACTGTCAGTTAACTATTGTGCATGCATGCATAGGAGGGAGGTGAAACAAGCAGTTAAGATGTGGATGGAGAAATTATCTCCAGTTCATCTTTACTTTTCTAACACTCCCCCTTAATTTCTACCAATAACAAATTTAGCATTTACAATGCCTAAATTTTGTCTTAAATAATCAAAGGTCTCCTTTGCTAATGCCTTTGTGAATATATCTGCCAATTAATCTTCAAATCTGTAGAATTCTAGATGGATTTCTCTATTGTTCACTAACTCTCTGATAAAGTGAAATCTTGTATCAATGTGCTTGCTTCTCTTGTGAAAAATATGATTTTTTGATAATGTGATTGCTAATTTGTTGTCACAAAAGATTGGTGTTGAACCATTTTGTGCTTGTAATAAATCTTTCAATATTCTTCTCATCCAAGTTGCTTGACATGCTGTTGATGTGGCTGCTAGATACTCTGCTTCAGCTGATGAAAGTGTCACTATAGGTTGCTTTTTAGATGCCCATGTGACCACACCTATGCCTAAAAGAAAGGCATGTCTAGAAGTACACTTCCTATCATCAACGCTACTTGCCAAATCACTATCAGTAAAAATAATCAAACTAAAATTGTTAGTTGTGGAATATAAAATTCCATATTCTGTAGTTCCTGCCACATATCTCAATATCATTTTTCCAATTTGCCAATGTGAGTCTTTCGGTGACTTCATGAATCTTGAGATTAAACTGATCCCATACATGATATCTGGTCTAGTAGCTGTAAGACACATCAAACTACCAACTAGTCTTTTGAATGTTGTAGAATCAACATTAGACCCTTGGTCTTATTTGCTAAGTTTGGTCCCTGTAGCAACTGGTGTAGGTGCTGGTTTACAATTCAGCATCTTAAACCTCCTTAACACATCCTTTGCATATTTAGTTTGACAAATAAAAATTCCCTTCTCTGATTGTACAACTTCTATGCCCAAAAAATACTTCATTAATCCCAGATCTGTCATTTCAAATTCTTTTTTCATGGCTGATTTAAATGTGTCTACAGACAAATTTCTAGTGAAAATCACATCATCAACATATAAACACACAATCAAAATTTGACCTTCTTTGTTGATTTTTGTGTACAAATTAGGCTCACTATTGCTTCTACTGAATCCATTGTTTATCATATATGAATCAATCCTGATATACCATGCTCTTGGTGCTTGCTTGAGACCATAAAGGGCCTTCTTCAATCTGTAAACTTTTTCTTTATGTCCTTGTACTTCATAACTTGGTGGCTGTTTCACATACACTTCTTCATCGAGAAAACCATTCAAGAAAGCTGATTTTACATCCATTTGATATACATACCAATTATTTTGAGCAGCTATTGATAAAACCATTCTAACAGTATCCAGTCTAGCAACTGGAGCAAATGTTTCATTATAGTCAATTCCATGTTCTTGTGCAAAAGCTTTTGCTACTAACCTTGCCTTGTGCTTTTCAACATTTCCATCTACATCAAATTTAGTCTTATAGACCCATTTGACTCTTATACGATCCTTACCTTCAGGTAGAATAGTTAGATCCCATGTTTGATTTCTTTCAATGGCATTCATCTCTGAATCCATTACTTTTATCCAATGTTCTTTATTAACTATTTCTTCATAATACATAGGATCATGAGTGAAAAGAGCAAAATTGGAAACCAAATCTAATTTCTCTTCTTGATTATAAATCTCATTCAAATTTCTCATTTTCTTACCTTTCAATCTTGATCTTACAATAGCGAGAGTTGGATCTGATTCATCACTTGTGAATTTGGAGTAGGGTGACATGCATGACCAGATGATTCACCTTGTTCAAACCTCCTAGGTGTTCTTATTGGAGTGTTTGTTCCTGCTTGTGGAGAGAATTGTCCACCTTGAAAATTTTGTTTTTCAGATTCTTCTTCAATTTGTGAAATTGGTGCTCCAATTGTGATGGTGCTACCATCCCATGCTTCTTCTTCCTTAAATTCAACATCTCTACTAATAATTACTTGTTTTGAAATAGGATTATACAACTTATAAACCTTTGATTCTTCACTATAGCCAATAAAAATGCATTTCTCACCTCTATCATCAAGTTTTCTTCTCAATTTAGATGGTATAAAAGAAAATGCAATACAACCAAAAATTCTGAAACGATGTACACTATGTTTCTTACCACTCCACGCTTCTTGTGAAATTTGATCTCTGACACTCTTTGTTGGGCTTCTATTCAGAATATACACTGCACATGCTACTGCATCTACCCAATATTCATTTGACAAGTGTTTGGCTTTCAACATGCTTCTAGCCATCTCCATGATTGTTCTATTCTTTCTTTCTGCTACACCATTCTTCTGTGGTGTGTACCTTATAGTCAATTGTCTTTTAATGCCATGATATCTACAAAAATCTTGAAATTCATTAGACATATATTCACCTCCTCTATCTGATCTAAGTACCTTGATATAATGGCCACTTTGGTTTTCAATTATTGCCTTGAATTCTTTAAACTTTCCAAAGGCTTCAGACTTAGTTTTGAGAAAATATATCCATGTCTTTCTACTAAAGTCATCAATGAAGGTTAGAAAGTAAGAACTACCTCCAAATGATGGAGTTTGGATTGGTCCACATAAATCACTATGGACTAGCTCCAATATAACCTTTGCTTAATATGATGCTCCTACTAGAAAGCTCTCTCTATGTTGTTTTGCCAGAATACAACTATCACATGAACTTTGTGGTTGTTTTATTGGTTGTAATCCCTTCACCATATTTTTCTTCTGTAACAAATTTAAACCTCCAAAATGTAAATGTCCATACCTTAAGTGTGATAACCATGATTGATCTAGATGCATGGTTTTGAAGTGGGCTTCCTCTTCTCCTTGGATGCACTGAATTCGAAGAGGGAACATCTGATTCTTGGTCATCTCCACTTTTTCTATCAACCTGTTACTTGAAAACTTGTGTAGTATTGTGCAAACATTATCCATAAAATATACTCTGTAACCTTTCTGTACTAACTATCCAACACTCATAAGATTATGCTTTAGTCCAGGTACAAAATAAACATCAGTTATAAACCTTCTTTCACCATTTTTTGCCAAAACATTTATTACTCCTTTACCCATTACATCCACTTTGATATCATTTCCTAATTTCACTTTAGATTTTACAGAATCATCAAGACTGGCAAAAAATTCTTTATTTCTTGTTATATGATTACTACATCCACTATCTAAGAACCAAATATCTTTAGCTTTTTCTTGGGTAACATTGTAAATAAGAAATAAGGTTCCAGGATTAGAACTAAATTCACCTAGATTAGAACTAGATTCACCTGTGTAATTACCATTCTGCTTGTCCACATATCCTTGTTTCCTTTTTTAGTCACTTGCATAATGTCCATAATTTTTGCAATAATAACATTGAATATTAGATTTATCAAACCTCTGTGAATTGTGCTGGAAGTGATTATTGCCACGTCCTCTACTGCTATACTTTTGATTACTGTGTTCACTTTGATCTGGATTGTTCCTTCCAATTCTGCCTCTGCCTCTTCCTCTAAAGTTTAACCTTCCTCTTCCTCTGCCAAATGATACCTATGACTTGAAAGCATTCTCAAGAGAAGTGTTATTCCTATTCATTTTGGATTTATGTGTTAACAAAGAACCCATTAATTCATCTACTGATAACTGTTCCAAATCCTTGGTTTTCTCAATAGCTACAACTATTGCATCAAATTTACTGGGTAAACTCCTGAGTATTTTTTCTATAATCTTCTGATCCATGATTGTTTCTCCATTAGATCTAATTTTATTCACTATATTCAACACTTGACCCATAAAATAGTCTATAGATTCTGATTCATTCATTTGCAAATTTTCAAAACTTTGCCTAAGAGATTGAAATTTAGAAATTTTTACCTTTATATTACCTTTATATGTAGTCTCTAAGATTTTCCATGCCTCTCTGGATCTCATTGCTGCTGCAACTCTGGAAAAAATTGATTCATCCAATGCTTGTTGGATTAGAAATAAGGCTTTTGCATCTTTTTTTCTGTTCTCTTTAAGCTCTTCCTTTTGTGCTTGAGTTAATGCCAGATGGGCTGCCTCATCCTGTGGTTCTACAAAACCACTTTCTACCAAATCCCAAACTTTTTGTGAGCAAAACAATGTTTTCATCTTAATTTCCCAAAAATCATAATTCTTACCATTAAAAATGGGAATTTGACACTGAGAGATACTATTGTTCATTGCCATGTCAATTGCTGAAGTGATTAAATTCTCCTTCTGGTCTAGATAGGCTATTTGGATGGCTTTCTAGTTTGTTGTTTCAGAACACAGTCACTGACGTTGGTGGGTCCGTCGAGGTTGGTCATGTAAATATTGCCGATGTCGGTAAAAAATAGTGCCAACATTAGTTTGGTTGCCGATGTCAGTCGCGTGCTCTTCCTTCATGCATTGGACTGCGACTGTTGCGCTTCACTCTTGCATTTTTTTTAACTTTTGCTGTGTAATTCTCCTTGTGCTTCTGTTGTGCAAATCCTTACCAAGGTTTGATACCAATTTGAAGGACAAAACAGAGCTTTAAAAATCAAGAAAACAAACAGATTGCTACTACAATTTCTTAAAAAAGAGATTTTATTGATCTTCTATTTTCCTTGCTTACAATGTTATGCCCAAGGCATCTTTATATAGAATTTGAATCCAAAAATAACTAAAACTAAACTAGTCCTTAACTAATCTTCTAATTGCTTAACTAACTGATTATTAACTACTTGAACTAACTGATCTCTAACTGTCAGTTAACTACTATGCATGCATGCATAGGAGGGAGGTGGAACAAACAGTTACGTTGTGGATGGAGAAATTATCTCTAGTTCATCTTTAGTTTTCTAACAGTAAGACCTGCCCACACACTTGACTGTGCGTAGACTATGAGGCTATTACAAGAAATCCTCTAAGAACTTCCAATTCTAGGCAGAATATAATATAATATGATTCCCCCCTTTTAACCATCCTAAAAGCGTGATTCGAGCAGATAGAAAGCTCTTATCTGACCAAGAATAAAACCCAATGAAAAGAGCGGTAAGAAGAATCGTTTAGATGTGCTCTATATCTCAAATAGGACAACTACAATGATCCTTTCCTCCTTATTTTGACAGGCATCAAATGTGGGTTTAATACATTACAGGTATCATTCCATGTTTTATTTGGAATCCTCTCAACATGGAAGAATCAATTACCATATACATCACCTTCAACGGAGTGGCAAAAGATTTACTATGGGTGGGCATGTTTTTTGAGGTGAATTTGGCATCAAGACAGAGACTTAGTTTCAACTTTTCAAGCAACACAGTGATTGCTACAAAAATCTTATTGTTGATGAAGAAGGAAAAAAAATTGAGAATGGCAACTTAAGTTCAGTGTGGCAATTTTGTTAGAAATTCAATATTAATTGGAGATAATTTCTCCCACCTCCCTCCTTTTGTCATGCAAGTAGTTAAACATTCAGTTGAACAATCAGTTAGTAAACTGACAGTGGAACAATTAGTTAGTAAACTGACAGTTGAGCAATCAGTTAGATATGAGTTAGTTTAAGCACTTAACATTCAGTTAGTTAAGTAGTTAGATGACTAGTTAATCAATTAGTTTATTTTTGGATTCAAATCTATTTAAAGACGCCTTGGGTGCACATTGTAAGCAAGGAAATTTGAAGATCAATAGAATCTCTTTTTTTCAAGAAATTGCTATAGCAATTGTTCAGTTCTTATTTATTTATTTGAGTTCTTATTTTTGTATGCTCTCTTTGATTCTGACAAATTGGTATCAGACCCTGGTAAGGATTTGTGCAGCAGAAACACAAGGAGAAGCAGAGATTGCAGAAGTGTGCAGTCGGCAAAAATGCACAACAACCACAGTCAGAGAGTGAAGGAAGAGCCAACAGGGAGCGCAGAGACCGACATCGACCAACTCTAAGACCAACATAGGCAGTATTAGTTACCGCCATCGGCAGTTTGACCGACATTGATAGTATTAGTTATTGCCATCGGTAGTTTAATCGACGTCAGCAGTATTAGTGACCGACTGTGGTAGTTTAACCATTGTCGACAACTGTGTGTCAAAAACATAGACCAAAAAGTCATTCCAGTGTGAGAAATGGCAGCGTATAATTGTATTTCATAGCCTCAAATTCCCATTTTCGATGGTAAGAATTATGATTTTTGGGAAATTAAGATGAGAACTTTATCTTGCTCGCAAGATGTATGGGATTTGGTAGAAAGTGGTTTTGTAGAACTACAGGACGAGGCAGCCCATTTGGCATTAAATCAAGCACAAAAGGACCAGATTAAGGAGAACAGAAAGAAAGATGCAAAAGCTTTATTTATAATCCAACATGGATTGGATGAATCAATTTTTTCTAGAGTAGCAGCAGTAACAAGATCTAGAGAGGCATGGAAAATCTTGGAGACCACCTATAGAGGTAATACAAACGTAAAAATTGTCAAATTGCAATCTCTTAGGAGAACTTTTAAAAATTTTCAAATGAATGAATCAGAATCTATAGACCAATTTATTGGTCAAGTTTTGAATATAGTGAATCAAATTAGATCTAATGGAGAATCTATCACGGATCAAAAGATTATAAAAAAAATACTCAAGTGTTTACCTAGTAAATTTGATGCTATAGTTGTAGCTATTGAGGAAACAAAGGATTTGGAACAATTATCTATAGATGAATTAATGGGTTCTTTGTTAACACATGAATCCAGAATGAATAGGAATAATACTTCTCTTGAGAATGCCTTCAAGTCACAGGTATCAGTTGGCAGAGGAAGAGGAAGAGCCAGGTCAAGCTTCAGAGGAAGAGGCAGAGGCTGATATGGAAGGAACAATTCAGATGAAGGTGAGAATAGTAATCAAAACTACAGTAGTAGAGGACGTGGCAACAATCACTTCCAGCAAGGTTCACAGAGGTTTGATAAATCTAATGTTCAATGTTATTACTGCGAGAAATATGGTCATTATGCAAGTGACTATAGAAGTAAACAAGGAGATGTGTACAAGCAGAATGCTAATTACACAGGTGAATCTAGTTCTAATCTTGGAAGCATGTTTCTTAATTGTAATGTTACTCAAGAAAAAGCTAAAGATATTTGGTTCTTAGACAGTGGATGTAGTAATCATATGACAGGAAATAAAGAATTTTTTGCTAGTCTTGATGATTCTATAAAATCAAAAGTGAAATTAGGAAATGATATCACAGTTGATGTCATGGGTAAAGGTGTCATAAATGTTTTGGCCAAGAATGGTGAAAGAAGGTTTATACCTGATGTTTATTTTGTACCTAAATTAAAACATAATCTTTTGAGTATTGGATAGTTAGTTCAGAAAGGTTAAAGAGTGTCTTTTATAGATAATGTTTGCACAATTTTGGACAAGTTTCCAAGTGATAGGTTGATAGGAAAAGTGGAGATGACCAAGAATCGGATGTTCCCACTTCACATTCAGTGAATCCAAGGAAAAGAGGAAGCCCAATACAAATCCATGCAGCTAGAGCAATCATGGCTATGTCACTTAAGGTATGGACACTTACATTTTGGAGGTTTAAATATATTACAGAAGAAAAATATGGTGAAGGGTTTACCACCAATAGAAAAGCTAGAAAGGTCATGTGACAGTGGTATTCTAGCAAAACAGCATAGAGAGAGTTTTTTAGTAGGAGGCTCATATAGAGCTAAGGTAATATTGGAGTTAGTCCATAGTAATTTATGTGGACCAATGCAAACTACATCATTTGGAGGTAATACTTATTTTCTAACCTTCATTGATGACTTTAGCAGAAAGACATGGATATACTTCCTCAAAAATAAGTCTGAAGCCTTTGGAAAGTTTAAAAAATTCAAGGCAATGGTTGAAAAGTAGAGTGGTGGTTATATCAAGGTACTCAGATCAGATAGAGGAGTTGAATATATGTCTAATCAATTTCAAGATTTTTGCAGGTATCATGGAATCAAAAGGCAATTGACTATAAGGTACACACCACAGTAGAATGGTGTAGCAGAAAGAAAGAACAGAACAATAATGGAGATGGCAAGAAGCATATTGAAAGCTAAACACTTGTCAAATGAATATTAGGTAGAGGCAGTAGCATGTGCAGTGTATATTCTGAATAGAAGCCCAACAAAAAGTGTCAGAGATCGAATTCCACAAGAAGCGTGGAGTGGTAAGAAATATAGCATATATCATTTCAGACTTTTTGGATGTGTTGCATATTCTCTTATACCATCTAAATTGAGAAAGAAAGTTGATGATAGAGGTGAGAAATGCATTTTTATTGGCTATAGTGAAGAGTCAAAAGCTTATAAGTTATATAACCCAATTTCAAAGCAAGTGATTATTAGCAGGGATGTTGAATTTAAGGAAGAAAAAGCATGGGATGGTAGCACCATCACAGTTGGAGCACCAATTCCACAGGATGAAGTTTCTGAAAAAGAACAAAATTTGCAAGGTGGACAATCCTCTCCACAAGCAGGCACAAGCACTCCAGTAAGAACACCTAGAAGGTTTGAACAAGGTCAATCATCTAGTCATGCAGGTCACCCTACTCCAAATTCACAAGTGATGAATCAGATCCAACTCTTGCTACTTTGAGATCAAGAATTCAAGGTAATAAAATGAGAAGTTTGAGTGAGATTTATAATCAAAAAGAAGAGAAATCAGATTTGGTTTCAAATTTTGTTTTTTACTCATGACCCTATGTATTATGAAGAAGTAGTTAATGAGGAACACTGGCTAAAAGCAATGGATGAAGAGATGAATGCTATTGAAAGGAATCAAACATGGGATCTAACTACTCTACCTAAAGGTAAAGATTGTATTGGAGTTAAATGGGTTTATAAGACTAAATTTGATGCAGATGGAAATGTTGAAAAGCACAAGGCAAGGTTAGTAGCAAAAGGTTTTGCACAAGAACAAGGAGTTGACTATAATGAAACATTTGCACCAGTTCCTAGATTGGATAATGTTAGAATGGTATTATCAGTAGCTTCTCAAAATAATTGGTATGTATATCAAATGGATGTAAAATCAGGTTTTTTGAATGGATTTCTAGATTAAGAAGTATATGTGAAATAGCCCATAGGTTATGAAGTACAAGGACATGAAGAAAAAGTTTACAGATTGAAGAAGGCTCTTTATGGTCTCAAGCAAGCACCAAGAGCATGGTATAGTAGGATTGATTCTTATATGTTAAATAATGGATTCAACAGAAGCGATAGTGAGCCTACTTTGTACACAAAAATCAATAAAGAAGGTCAGATTTTAATTGTGTGTTTATATGTTCATGATTTGATTTTTACTGAAAATTTGTCTATAGACACTTTTAAATCAGCAATGAAGAAAGAGTTTGAAATGACAGATTTGGGATTAATGAAGTATTTTTTGGGAATAGAAGTTGTACAATCAAAGAAAGAAATATTTATCTGTCAAACTAAATATGCAGAGGATTTGTTGAAGAGATTTAAGATGCTGAATTGTAAACCAGCACCTACACCAGTTGCTACAGGGACTAAACTTAGCAAAGAAGATCAAGGTTCTATTGTTGATTCTACAATATTCAAAAGATTAGTTGGCAGTTTGATGTATCTTACAGCTACTAGACCAGATATCAGTTATGGGGTTAGTTTAATCTCAAGATTCATGGAGTCACCAAAAGACTCACATTGGCAAGTTGGAAAAAGGATATTAAGATATGTGGCAGGAACTACAGAATATGGAATTTTATATTGCACAACTAACGATTTTAGTTTGATTGGTTTTACAGATAGTGATTTTGCAGGTAGCGTTGATGATAGGAAGAGTACTCTGGATATGCCTTTCTTTTAGGCACAGGTGTGGTTACATGGGCATCCAAAAAGCAACCTATAGTGATACTTTCATCAGTTGAAGCAGAGTATGTTGCGGCCACATCAGCAGCATGTCAAGCAACATGGATGAGAAGAATATTGAAAGATTTATTACAAGCATAGAAATATTCAACACCAATCTTATGTGATAACAAATCAGCGATCGCTTTATCAAAAAATCATGTGTTTCACAAGAGGAGCAAGCACATTGATACAAGATTTCATTTTATCAAAGAATTAGTGAAATAATGAAAAAATCCATCTAGACTTTTGCGGATCTGAAGATCAATTAGCAGACATATTTACAAAGGCATTACCAAAAGAGACCTTTGATTATTTGAGACAAAATTTAGGTATTGTAAATGCTAAAATTGTAAGTGGTAGAAATTAAAGGGGAGTGTTAGAAATTCAATATTAATTGGAGATAATTTCTCCCACCTCCCTCCTTTTGTCATGCAAGCAGTTAAACATTCAGTTGAACAATTAGTTAGTAAACTGACAGTGGAACAATCAGTTAGTAAACTGACAGTTGAGCAATCAGTTAGATATGAGTTAGTTTAAGCACTTAACAATCAGTGAGTTAAGTAGTTAGATGATTAGTTAATCAATTAGTTTATTTTTGGATTCAAATCTATTTAAAGACGCATTGGGCGCACATTGTAAGCAAGGAAATTTGAAGATCAATAGAATCTCTTTCTTTCAAGAAATCGCTGTAGCAATTGTTCAGTTCTTATTTATTTATTTATTTATTTGAGTTCTTATTTTTGTATGCTCTCTTTGATTCTGACAGATTTAAAAAAAAAATCAGAAACAAATTATTAGTCTTCATACAAACGAAGGGGGTGAAATCTGATTGGTGAACAATGGTTACTCACAAAGAATCTACCAAAATTGAAATTTTTTTTTGGCATGTAACGAAATAAAAAATAACTGTTCACAAAGAACACAGAAATTTAATTCTTTAAACGAATTATATTTTTCCCCAACAACTAAAATAAAAATAATCGGAAATTTTATGCTTTCACAGCTGATGATAATTATACCGATGTTGTTGGATAAAAGCAGAAATAGTCTCTATGCAAACATAAAACTAATGAAAATAAACGAGAATTTGAGAAAAGGCCATAATAATATGCAGATATAGATACATACCCACAAATGGTCAAGGCCCTTGAAAATGGCCACATCGATGTCACTGCTCTTCTCAATAACAGCTGCCACTTTGTTCATGTGGGCAACCGCATCATTAATTTCACGCCCTTCCTCAGGCTCGAACATGCCAAACGAAACCCTCACATTTTGGCTTTCGCTGGTGCGAGGCTCAGCAGCAGCAGTCATTGTGTTTCCTGTTGTTTGACACAGATTAACAATGATTACTACTACAGGAGAAAATGTTTCTCATTGTCTTTTCCCCGTGTAACATCAATTTAAAGGGCAAAAAGTTTGTTTGTGTGATATTATTGTGTGGACTGGAGTTGCAGGTGTGATATGATTGAGTGGAGTTGCAGGTGTGAGTGGAGAATCCATATATGAAGGTGGCGTCTATATTTCATTGTCATGGTCAGTAGTAAATCCAATCAAAACAAGTTTCATTTTAGTTTCTTTTATGCCACCTAGTGATGTTTATTGTGGTCTCCTATGAAGGCTTACTGCTTCGATTTTGGTCTAATGAAAATTTTAAGAAATTGCTTTAATTTGGAACTGAAAATAGAAATTATGCTCTCTTTGATAAAGAGTATTAGGCAGCAATTTTGTTTTTAACTGTTTAACAGAGTTGCTACTTAAGTTTAATGTTATGTTGTATGTCAAAGTGGTGGAAGTTGAAAAAGTGGCTGTAGTCTCATTGATCATTAGGTGATGGTCTTTATGTTTGTAGAATAATCTGTGATTTTTTTTAAATCACAGAGGATTTTAAAAATGTGGTTTATTATGAACGTGAAAGAGGATGTTGTAGATTTTATAGTCACTATACATTTTTCATTCTTTTATTTTCCAAAAATTAAAATTTTGATGAATAAATGGTTTTTTATATTAATAATACAATTCATCATCCTTTCACATATTTAATAATTAATGTTTAAGAATTTTCATTTCTAAAATCTTAAAAATAATTATAATTATCTTCTACTTTATTTATTATTTATTAATATATTTAATTAAATGATTTAAAAAAATATTTATTTTTGACATTAAATGTTTATAAATATTTTAAAATATTTTTTTAATGTAAATTTTTTTTAAAAATAATTAATAATTTTTGGGAAATTATCATTTGTGTATATTTTTGGTTATTATTTAAATCACATAAAAATTGATATCTAATTAAAATTGTTGGCCAAAATATTTAATTTAACATTCAAATTAATTAAATTTTATTAATTTCTAATTTAACATGTTTTGAAATCTCTTAAATTATGAAGTAGTACATGTGCATGTTTATTAACATCTCTTAAATCTTAATTTCAATTATTTGTCCCTAATATTATTAAAGACTACTTTTATTTAATAAAAAATAATTTTTATTGAAAAGTTTGACACTTTCACAATCCATAATAGATAGAGTATAATTGTCTCAAAAAGAAAGAGGTTTACTCAATTCATGTAAACATTTAAAAATATAATTATCCTAAAAAAGAGGTTTACTCTACTTATATAAATGTTTTTAAATTTTATTATTTTTACGTACTCAAAAATAATATTTACGCTCAAAATAAATTTTAACTTAAAATCATTCACCAAAAAATTTACCTATTCAACAAACTGCATTCAAAAATATTTATTAAAATTTAAACCCCATTTAAAATTTTCATAAACATTCTTAAATCATAATAATTTTTTTAATTTTTAAATAATTATTTCACAATAAAATTAAATATACTTACCAGTAGATTAAAATTAAATATAATTTCAAACCCACATAAAGATAATTTCAAAACCATTTCATTAACAAGACGGAATTTAAATATTGTTCTCCTTAAAATAAATGCCCGCCTCAACTCTTCACATAAAGATAATTTATTAGTACGACAAAACTAACTATTTTAGTATCTCTTTTTACATGTCAACGGACACGTGAATGCCAAGCCAAGTTTTCTTTTCGAATTGACAGCAAAAACAAAACGTATAGCTAACAAGCAGGGGAAAAAGAAAAAGGAAAAACCTACAGATTTCATGTGGATTCTTATAAAACTTTGGTTATAACTAGCTTTTATTCATTCAACATTCAATGACAATATATATTAGCAATTAGTTAATGGTGTAAGGGAATGTTGAAAGGAATATATTTTTTTACTTATTAATATATTGATAATATGAAAAAATGGAAGCCATAAGTTAAATTTTGAAATTTTAATTTTTTATTCCAGCATCAACGATATTGTATCATTGATTCGATTTGTATATGAGACGTAGGGCTTTGTTGCAATCAAATTAGTACTCATGACATCTTCATCCATTATTGATAATAGAAAATGTTTATATAAAATATGTCATCACCTTACAAGTTGTGGACCCCTTTGTAATTGGTGTTGGTCATGTAAATCCAACTACTGTCCTAAGTATGGTGTTTCTGTATGTTCTTAACCCTGATGTAATTGTTATAAGTGTCAATATATTAGCAACATGGATGAATGGAAGCTACAAGATAGACTTTGGGACGTCAATATCTTGTCCCTGCATCAACAACAGTACAATGTTGATTCAAACTACATATTAGATATGGAACCGTGTCATAATAAAATCAACTCTCATGACATCCACTTATTAAGTGATTTCATAGTCCCAACTTTTGTTTTTTATGTCATCTCATACTAAATACAACTCCAAAGGAAAAACCATTCCCTTGTATCAACTAAATAATAGTTTCATGAAAAGTAATTATAGAACTACATCCAAGAGCATAACCATTCAATGTATCAACGAAATGACAACATCAAAAAATGCATTCATAATGTTTGAAAAAGGATATAAAATAGGAAACAAAGAAGTACCTCTCAAAAATATCAATTAATTCGCAAAACACCCTCTTTCTTCATGAACGGGGTGACTAGTCAATTAGAAACGCTGCAATGTTTTTGTAACATCTTAATTCAATTACTAGTTGCAACATCCTCCTACACTTGTTAACTACAAATAAGGATAATTCTAAAATTCCAAGTTTGGGTGGTGTTCAGGGTTTTCCCATAGTTAACAAAGCAACTAGTCTAATGAAAGGACTGAAAAGATTTTGTAGCATCTAATTCAATTGGTATTCTAAACATCCTACAACATTCATGATCTATAAATAAGAAAAGTGCTTATATTCCAAGTTTGGTTGATGTTCAAGGTTTTACTCCAATCAAGGCATTGTCTCTCTCCTCAACCTCTAAATGATGATATTGATTTAAAGGTACTTATTTTATTATGTAACAAGAACTTAGGTTTTTTCATTACTCATAGTATTCATCACTAATCTTTTGGATTGTAAAACTTGTAGGCATGGTCACAAAGCCTTAATCTCTGTAATAGACTCATGGATTATGGTTCCAAACATATGGTCATAGTCTAGTTGCCTCCTCTACAAGTGCCCATGTATCCATCACCACACATGTTTTTCTAGGTAGAGATATCTTCATACTTTCCATTTATCATTGAATCTCTTGAATTTTTGGGAGATAATTTTTTTGGCTCAATATCTATTTCCAATATGTAAATACTAGTCAAACATGAATTTATGAACATGTTCAATGACTTAAAATCCAATGTAATTCTCTAACTAATATAGAAATCCTCTTAGAGAGGAGTAGACAAAAAATTACTTTTTAATATTGTTTCAAGTCCATGGTAAGATGAACACAATAGTATCTACATGCACAACTTGTAACACAAAATGGTAGTTTTAGACACATTTTATGCATAAAAATAGATGCATGGCAAACATCCATATTGTATGCCAATTGTTGGCTTTATTTATTGATTTTTTAAAGAAAAAATCATGCATTGCTATTTTGAATCCAAACATAAATGCTTGACACATTGAATTAAATGTTAATTTATCACTTTCAAGTTCAAATAGGATTTAGAACAACAAATCATATATAACTTGGTGATAGAATTCAAATAGTAGACTATGACCCTGAAGAAATAATCAAGTTATTTGGCTTGCATAAACAATCATAAAAATCATACTTGATAATATAAGATAAAATTACAAATTTTCATCCATAAATGAATTACAAACCAGCTATAGAACTAGAAAAAAAAATATTTTGGAATTAAATTCTAATGTAGATGGCACCATCAACTAAAAACAACAACAAAACCCTGATATTTTAATCCTATAATAATAGGTTTGACCAATACCATATTTAAAACAAAACTTAAAAACAATCATATTTACATTCAATATGCAAGTAAGACCATTGACCTTGTTATCGTATTCCTACAATAATAATTCTATGCAGTCATATTTACAATTAATATACAAGTAAGACCATTAACCTTATTGCCTTCTTCCTACAACAATAATTGCTAGCTTGATATCTATGCAGATGCCCTCCATTAAGTAAGTTATTTCTTTGAAAATAAAAAACAACGTAAACCAAATAAGTAACCACCCAAGTAACTTATTGCTCTAGGCATTATAAGTAGCAACCAAATATACATTACCAAAAATGTAAAAGCATAAAATGAAAAAAATCATTACCAATCCATTATATGTTCCAAAAATCCCCCATTTGGAAAGGGATGTGAAAAAGGGGACACCTATAAGTAACCAAGAATCCAAGAAAAGATATGTGATTACGAGAATAACATGCAGATGGGGAAAATAGGGAACAAGGAAAGGGGACATAAATACTCTCAAAATCGGAGAAACAATACATAAATATGAAAATAATATGGGTATGGGAATGTTAAAGGAAGATAGCTAATTATACAATATTGTAACATATGACCTTCCGACGACTGCTGCATAAATCATGAAAATCCAAACAAGAAAATGGAAGCATCTAAACTTTCAAAAATGTTTCAATTTTCTCAACGTTGAAGTATGGTAAGGTTTTCAACATGAGTTTTTTTTTAGAAAACCGTAAAGAAACCCAAATAGAGAGAAGGTTGTTCAGAAATTAGAAAAATAAAGAAAATTTCATAGATTTCATAAACACTTTCTTATAGAATGCAACATCTAAATTACTCAACATATAAAAGCATTGACAAACCCCAAACACTTTTTTTTTTTAAAAAAAGCAAATAGGTTCCATGTGATTAGGGTTATTTTGCCATATATATATATATATATATATATATATATATATATAAGGCCAGCCTTATTTATTATACAAAATTTCAAAATCTAAATAATGATCACATGATTTAGGAAAACAATACAATCCTACTTAAAAAAGAGAATAAAGACTTCAATTTTATAAAAAAAAAAAAAAAAAGTATTCATAAAATTAATTGTAGATTTTAATTGGGGCTTTGAACTCGAGAAAATTAGGTTGGCTAAGAAAAATATTTTTAGAATCCTGACATAGTTATCAAACTTATACCTCCATCACCTACACTTGTCATAGAGTCCTCACCTCCTTCACCTCCACTAGCTGCCATATTATATCATCCAACAGATTGCTATTTATCGACATCTTCTGTAACACTTGTTAAAAACCCCCATCTTACATACATATTTTTTTAAAGCTTTCGATAAATTATTCATGCAGACAAAATTACCCCATTATTTCACAATCTACATGCACAACATTTCATAAATGAAGATTCAAAGTAGTATAAATGATGAAAAAAATTAATGGCTGGGAATATGATGCTCTGTAATACAGCGACGTGAAGAACATTTCATGTTTTATTCCTCTTATTATAATGGCAAGGTAGTGGTGCATTAGAGCGATGGGAGCGTCCTTGAAGGCCTCTATATACGCTGGGAGGATTGGCATTGTGCTCCAAGTAAAGGAAGTCTTCTAATTCCTCTTATTACATGGAGTAATCACCACCAAATATATATCAAAATAACACAGGGTCTAACCATACATAAAATACAAGGAATGACTCAACAAAATAGCAATAAATATTGGTAACATTGATCATCAAGGGTTGACCTTCATTTCCATATAAAGAATACAATCATTGTATGACATGTTTATCAACCCTCACTTACACGTGACCGCTATGAAATAATGAATGATAATATATATGTAAATATTAGAAGAGAAGAGGAAGCAAGGCTCAGTGTAATGCCTCTTCCATAACATTTACAACAAATAAAAGTTTTATTAATAAACACACAAAAAAGCATTTCACTAAATTTGTTTCTCTTTTTACTACTCTTGTGAGGGGATTTAATGACTATATATAACCAAAAAAAAATTATGTAAAAAAAAAATATTTTAAACTTTAGAGTTATTATTGGACATTAATATCTATTTATATATAAAAAAAATAGTAAGTTAGTACACCAAAAATTATTAAAGAAAATAAATGTTAATTTAATTTAGATATTAATATCCACTAAAAGTTAAGAATGCCCAATGGAACTAAAGTAGATAATACATGAATTAGTGTCAAATATTTTTTTTATATAAAATGTATTTATGTTATTGTCGAGTCTTTTATTTGGATATGTTTATATTTCTTACAATTACTATAGGGATCCATGGTCTTATCTTATTGATCTTTATCTTCTCTATGGCTCCTAGACAAGTTCACAAATCATAAACATATTCATAGTATTGGGAATGTTCTTTAATTGCATAAATGTCTAAGTGCATCTTGTAGGTTTATTTTGCAGTCATGTTTCACTTGGTTGAATTTCTTTTGCATGTTTGACTCTTGTTGGGCCATAACAAAAATTTGTATGAAACAACTACTACACGTTTTCAATGACACAATATAATAAAATCTCATACATATACATATACATATACGCATATGTGTGTGTTAAAAAATGATAAGTTTATAACATATGCTTGTGTGAGACATCTACTACACATTTCCAATGGTATAATACAAGAAAATACAAAAAATATAATAAAAGAACACACACACACACACACACACACACACACACGCGCGCGCGCGCGCGCGCGCGCGCGTGTGTGTGTGTCTATATATATGATAATAAAAGTATCTAAATACATAAAATCACTCAATAATAGGGTCATGATCACCATGACCCTCTACATCTACATCCTCATCTCTATCTCACAGCATGGGGGTTATTGAAGAAGAGACCCTGCTATATTTCATCTCAATCGATACTATGATCGACTATGGCTCTGTTGATCCTCATATACAATTACTCTCCCCAGAAGTCTTGCATTTTCACATTGCAATCAAACATACTATGTTGATAAATTGTGTCCTAAATCTAGACCATGAACTAGGGGGCATCTGATGCCTCACTAACTTAGCTCTCAGTTCGTAATGTTTGGCTCTCAACTCATTATACTAAAATGTTGTTATGATATATGTGGTAGTAGATAGTGCTACTTGGTCAAAGAGTGGAGTGTGCATATCTGTTATTTTTTTAGATTGCTCTACAAGACCTACAAAAACTACATCATCAAACACATGCTTACTCAACACTCAAAATGTAGCATCAATAATCATAGTCCAATAATCCTCAGCTCCTAATTACATTATACAACATTAGCAATAAATTATAAAATGCATGGAAAAAAATACAAAGTTGTTTTACTACATATACTTTTCCTCGCTTTGTCCATAGGGGAACATTCATCTTAGTAGTTAACTGACCATCCCCACCATCTCCATCCATGTCGACATCACCTTGTACCTCTATGGCACTTTTATCTCCCTCTACTATAATAGGAAACAAAATATACCATCGATTATGTGCCCATCAATGTGTATATCTAGTCATATATTTGACATCATCCACATTAATTGTCTCAATAACATGATCTATTTTATTTACTAGCATAGGCACTAGCTATACCCTAGTAGGTCAGACCCTCTCAGCCTGATGTTTCCTAGCTCTATATGTCCATGTCATGCCCATGAAGCTAGGGGCACATCTTGTACAATACTAAATTTACGATTCATGTGCTTGTACAGAAAATGCTCATATAGTCATGGCCACCTATCATGAAACCAAAAACTAACTCAAATCCTAAATAATTACATCCATACTTAGGCCATCCTAAAAAACCTCAATGTGGTCTATAAATGATAAACTATGTTGTTATATGATCAAAAATACATGATACTTCTCCTTGTAATGCAGGTAGTACCTATCTACCTTTGTGAAAATATTTGTGCATAAGCCCAATTAAAATGTGACATGTTTATAGGATGAATCCTCAAAACATGCTCATACACCAAACAATATAATAACATTATTGAACCTAGTCCTCCATTTTAGTCATCTTTGGTGAATCTATAAAAATATTTGTATAAGTAAACCAACATCATATTACCCCATGAATTCATTTTTCCATGATCCTGTATATCATGAATAATAGTTTGCATCCTATATGAGATGGCCACACCGCTACCATAAACATCTATAAAATACACTAGTAATACACACAAATGAAAAATCACTCACAAAACATCAAATAACACTATCAAATATCAACATCATTGAATCCATACAAGTATAACCTATGGCATGACCAACCATAAAAATACAAGCTTGGCCTTTTAGTACCTGCCCCTTAACAACCTATAGCATTGCTTGAGTGCCAACTACTTGTAATTCATAATTCTCCAAATTTACTAAACCAAAACCCCAAATCTCATCACACACTACACTTATTTTGCCTTTCATTCTTTCTTTTCACACTCCACACCTATTTTATAGCTTTTCCTTATATTTTCATATTCTCTTTAACATCTCACTTTGTCCTTATTTCTTCACTCATTGCCTCTACTCCGATCTATAGTCCTTCCAGCTTTCTCATTGAACCTACAAATCTCAATGCCCTCTAGTTTCCCCTAGTGATGATTTATTTGGTACACCTTACAGACCATTGGTACAAAGATATAATGATAACAGATACATACACCATCCCCTATCACCTCTGCATAATAACACGCTCTCACTATAGGTAGCCCCTGTAAAATTTTACTCGTAGTGGTGATGACCTTTTGCTAAAAATTCTTTACATATCATGATAGATGTGTTGATCCTAAAACTTGTCTTGTAGTGATGACTACTACCACTCCACTCCTATTGCTCATTTATGTAGCCTCCCATTGGAAGATTGGCATCGTTATTAGCCTCTTCCAAGGAAACCACCTCCTTTACATACACTCAAATTAGCACCTTCATTTTATTCTTTATTCCTCTTTATTAGCCTTTCTCTCCACAAAGCTATTACTCCTCATACATATGGGATTATTCCACTAACAATACTACATTAACCTCTAGTATTCTCACACTATGTGGACATCTCGATGACATGGGTTGCCTTAGGTTTGCTTGACCCTCAACATACCATCATAAAATATTTCATCATTCATCAATTCTTCCTCATCTTTTATCCAATCTACTAAAATCCTTCATCATCATCACATATTATTATTAATTCATAGTCAGTCAAAAAATTGAGCTACAATCTCAATCAATTTATTCATCATCAACCAGAGACATGAAACTCTCTTAGGTATGCATAATTACTTGATATACATCAAACGTTCATGTCTCTCCTTGTCACTCTTTTTTTATAGTTGGTTCTCATTTAATATATGTTGATAACTATGACACCATCATCTTTTCTCCCTGTGCATATGTCTTTACTGGGGGCATTGTTGATATCATCAATTTGTAGCTCATTAATTGACAACATTTTAACTCATCCCCCACTAGTATTCACATCTAAATCCTCTATTTAATCCATTCATCATCAAGTCTCATGTTCATCACATCACTCTTAGTATTTGTGGATAATTGCATTGCTCTGATGTCTCTTCAAAATATGTAGGCAATGGTTTGTCACTTGTGGTGTCTAAGGACATCTCAACTGCACTACCCATTGCTTCACCTTCATCTCCTCATCACTCCATATCCACTTTAAAAATGCTTTGAGCTACACCTATCATCTTATTTTGGGCCCAGAAATCTCCTTGGCATTTTTCCTTACTTGGGATACGTTGAATGCTTATGGACTCATTTATCTTATCATCATCTTGTCTTCAACTAAAGCTCTCCCTTGTATCCATATTTACTTAGGATACATCAAATTTTATATCCATTCACCTTAGTTAGGTCAGTAATTCTCCCTAAAATATTTCTTTCCCTGGGATACATCTAAAGCTTGTAGCCTTTTGGCTTATCAACATCCCATTATAATTGGTTCGCATTTCATACAAGTCAACAATCGTGACACCATCATCTTAATTCCCTATGTATATGAATTTTCATGGGGAATCATAAATTTTTAGCTCATTATTCTTAACAATTTCATATCACATATCCTACCTATTCACACCTTTTGATCCTCCTCTTTTCTTTGGAGGGGCCATCCATGTCATCCCTTCCTATATGTCCCTTCGAGGGTGTATCAAATGTTCATCAAATGTACACTAATCTCATTAACATCCATGACCATATTTCCATCTATGTCATCCTTTCTTACATGTCCCTTCGAGGGTGCATCAAGTGTTCATCAAATGTCCACTAATCTCATTAACATCCATTACCATATTTCTTTTTTGAAAGGCCCTTACTTATTCCAAGTACAATGTTTAACATAGAAATCCAAAGATGATGTTAGCTTCTATCGTTAGTACATAATACATAAAGAATCAAAGACAACTAACATTTTAAGCCTAAGTACTTGGGTGAGAAACTTACTAAAAAATAAAGAACCAATAAGAAGACAAAAGAACCATTTTTTACCTTTCTTGAGAGCCTTACTTGCTAATCAACATATAAGCATGTTTGTGCTTAGTTTGTGAACAATTAGTCTTTGGAAATGGTGCATCCACATGTAGGAAACATCTCCCTTTGTTCACTTGGAATTTATCTATGGCATGTGTTCAAAAAAGTGAAGTTTTAGCCAACATCCCACATTATAAATTTGGCTTCAAAAGCTTGGTTAAAAGTGATTGAGGAGGACCTTGCTATTTATAGCTTTCCAACTGAATCCAAACTATGTGTGGTTAATATTGGGTTAAGGTTAGAATGTTGAATGCATTTATGTTTTTGGATAGAGTTTATGTTTATGAAGCATGTTTCAACATTCTTGATATTTATCCCATTTATGTTGATATTTTCAATTTTTGACTTTGAGGTTGATAATATCATCAACATGTCAAATTCATTTATATTTATTGAAATTTTATTTTTAGAAATTAGATTTTCAATAATTCAACATGGATTTTTCACTTAAGTATTTAATTTGATTTGTTTGGTTAAAAAATCTTGATTATCCTTTTGGCCATTTTCAGGATTTTGATCAATTGCAATGTAAGGTCATAACTTGACTGGGGATGAATCTAGGAGGGGATATCATTGTGTACAAGGTATTATCCTAAATAGTGATGCCTTAATGTGTTTAAGAGAATTTATGTCCAATGTGCAAATGAATTTAGGCATTTCAATGACTTGTAAGCTTAATTTGTGTTGTTTGATAGAAATGAGTCTGATGTCCATTTAGACACAAAAGTGGCCAAAAAAGAGTGTCTACATTTTCCCCTTATTTTAGAAGGAATTTAAAGACATATGAATATTAATATATTTTCAAAGAATAAAAATTTTGTTAAAAAGAAAAAGAAGATGATGGTTGAAAAATGATGCTCTAGACAAAGTTTGGGAAGCCTATGATGCCCCCTTCAAGGAGTGGTCGAAACATAAGACTGATGGACAATCCCTAAAAAATAAGTAAGAATAAGAATGAAATTAACCCTTGGATGATATTAATCCAATTAATTTAATGATTTCACTCATTGGTTTCCAATGGTTAAAGATAATAGAATATAATTGGCCCCAAGGTGGGAGGAAGTATGAAGGATGCATCCCATAATAAGTGGCACATTTGACATAACCTAAAAAAGGGTGAAAGCTACAGGATTAGGGAAATGATAAATCCCAAAACAATTTACATACTTTGATCTACCAAAAAGGTTGAAAGCTAAAGAGCTTTAAATTATATGAAAGACAAACTAATTGACTAATGGTTTACCCCAATAGGGTGAATTTGATCATTGATCAGTGTAAAGCTTTTTACATCAGTAGGGAACATTTTCATTTTGAAACATAATAACAAGGAAATTGTTTGATTATAAATCATAGCTCATGTATATAACCTGGTACATAGATTAAAGATGAGATGGATGACACAAATTTAGGTGTAATGGTAGGACTTTTCAAAGAGTGAAGAAGCTATAAACAACTAGTCACTTGAGTAAGTTAAAAGATAATGAAAGAGATGGTTATAAGAACAAAATAGGGATTGAAGAACAATGATATAATTATAGAAATGTTGATAGTGATGGATGAGTTGACTTTAGATACTTTATGTATCCAAGCGTTGCCTACATAGACCAAATGGCCCTCAAGCCAATGTAGTTCTCCTAAAAGTAGTTGAAAATACAATGATGAATGAATGAATAAATAAATGAATGAGAATGAGAATAATAATTGATCAATGTGGATTATTTGATTATACCTACCAATGTAAATATGGTCATCCTGATTAGCATTGATACAACCAGAATGGTCAATAAGTTAATTTAATCAAGAAAAATGGGACGATTTTACAAGTGAACAAGGGAATTATCTTAACACCATTGATTTGGAGACCACATAATATGTATTTTTTAATATATCATGTTATGGTATACATCATGATATAAAACACCATAATGACTCAATTTTAAAGTGCATAAAGTTTGACCTTCAATCCAATAGACAAATGTCAACAAATGCACCAATGATAAATACCTTGATGACAATGGATGGAATCTAGTACAAGTGCGGGACAAGGGACACCATAATTATTACCTCATTCACATAATGGACTGATCCAAGGCGACATCAATAAATCATAAACATTCAAATAACCAAGCAAATAAGCACACACAAATATTGAAAGTAAAAGCAACATAAAACATCATGTCATTAACCAAGTCAAGACCCATGCATGATAGCTCAAAGATAATGATAATGGAATGGTGACCCAAGAAAGGATACATGCAAGGGGATGATGCAAATCAAGGTGGATGAAATTATTGGAACCAATAATGAGTCTACCCTAGTAAGGCATATTTGGGAAGGACATATTCCAATAGTTACTAACATGAATGGCTCAATGAGCAATCAAGGATAATTACTGGATTTAGGACAAGACAAATGTTTTTTAATTTTATGAATTTATATTTATTTTGGATATTTTAAGCCTTTTCTAATGTTTAGGATTATGTGGATTTATATTTCTCCTATAGATTGTAATCCTTGTCTATTTTTTAGTTTTTTTTAGATTTCTAAATGTTTTTGGGCTTTTGGCATCTCAACTCAATAGAAGAATATGAGATGTAGAATATTTTATCTTGAAAAAAAAAAAGAGTGTGGCTTTAATGGTTTCTCACAAAATAGTGAGAGTGTGGCTTAGGATGCTCTTAACATGGTGAGAGTATGGATTAGGGGTGACTAAGTATTGTCTACATAGTCCAAATGGACCTTAGGTCAAGGTAGTTCAACCAAAAATGGGAATGTAATGAAATAATGACAATGCTAAACTAAATAAAGGGGAATCCCAACTAGAAGATGACTTAGATTTGTAACTCTAATGGATAATTTAAACCTATCTTCCCTAACTAGGAACGTTTTTGGTATTTTGTCTAGAATTTTGGTATATGTAACATACAAATCCAAAGATGATGTTAGTTTATATCATTAATGCATAAAACACAAAAAATCAAAGACAAATAACATTCTAAGACTAAGTAATTTGGTGAATAAATGACTAAAAAATAAATAACCAAGAAGAAGACAAAAAAACTATTTTTTACCTTCCTTGAGAGCCTTGCTTGTTAATTGACATATAAGCATGTCTCGATTTGTGAAAAATTGGTCTTTAGAAATGGTGCATCCACATGTGGGTAGCGTATCCCTTTGGTCAATTGGCATTAAATTATGGTATGTGCTCAATAAACTAAATATTTAGTTAAAATCTTGCATTATAAGTTTGGCTCGAAAAGCTTAATTAAAAGTGAGTGAGGACCTTGCTACTTATAGTTCTCCAATTGACTCCAACCTATGTATGGTTAAGATTGGGTTAAGATTGGGAGGTTGAATGCATTTATGTTTTGGGATAGAGGTTTTATTTATGAAGTATGGCTCAAAATTCTTAATATTGATCCCATTTATGTTGATATTTCCAATTTTTGACTTTGAGGCTAATAACATCATCATGACATCATACTCATTTATTTTTGTTGAAATTTCATTTTCAAAAAAATAGATATTAAATAATTCAACATGGATTTTTTAGTTAAGAATTTAATTTTATTTGTTTGGTTGAGCAATATTGGTTATCCTTTTGGCTATTTTAAATATTTTGATCAATTGCCATCCACCATTGGTCGAAAACATCAATATTCTAGGTCATAAATTGACTGGAGATGAATCCGTGAGAGGCTATCATTTAATATAGGGTATTACCCCAAATAAAGATTCCTTGACCTATTTTATGGCATTTATGTCCAATGTGTGAATGAATTTGGGTGTTGTAATGATTTCTAGGCTTAATTTATGTTATTTTCTAGAAATCGGTCTGATGTCCATTTAGACATGGAAGTGGCCTAAATGGTGTGTCTACACATGAAATTTCAAAGGGTCAAAAATGTATACGTGTAAATTCATTCACCTCCCTAATATCCTTAATTTTTCCTAATATCCCCCTTCATTCTTCACTTATTAACATAACCCTACTTCTAGATTTTAAATTAATTAATTCCCCCTAGCCACATAATTATCCCATTTGTCTATTATTCTAGTTTTCCCTAATATCCATCTCGCTTTCTAGTATCTAGAATTATCCTATGTGGAACATCCCATACTAACTAAACTTTGAAAACATAAGGAAAGTCTAGAGATTTTATAATCTCTAGAAATTTACTTCCCCCTAGAAACCTCTATTGAATGGAGGTAATCTCCATTATCTAATTCAAAATTTAGGAGGGAATTAAATCTAACCAAGGATCTTCCCTCTCCTCACTCCTATAAATACAAGTCTTCCCACCATTCTTCAAAAATGAATGAAGGTAGGAATAGAATCAGACATCAAGAATCATAGTGCAACCATACTTTCATGCTAAGCCTTATGCCATCAAATTTGTCCATAGTCCTCCATTAACCTAGTCTTGAGACAAAAATATATGAATTCCCACATATTTTCAAGAATCTCTTTTCACAAATCTTGTGTTTAGGCAACATTTTAGGAGTCTTGGAAAGAGGATCCAAGAGAAAAATGATGTCAAAATCTTGGTATGTTAATGTTGTTTACTTCCTCCATTATTTGCTTTGATGATTATTATTGAGTTTGGATAGGTTTAAGAGTTATTTTCATCTTTAATACATTCTCTCTAAATTCTAGGTAATACAATATGGAGTTAGTCTAAATGTTGAATAACTCATGGATTGGATAACTACAATGGACAAATACTTTGATTTTGAAGGAATAGTTGAAGATAAGAAGGTCAATTTTTCCTATACAAGATTAAAGGAATATGCATCTCTTTGGTGGGATAGTGTTCAAGATGAAATAAATAAAGAGAAAATCAAGTCATGGGATAGAATGTCTAAAATAATAATATCAAAATTCATGCCTATAGACCACCAGACAAACTTATTCAAGAAACTTCAAAACTTGAAACAGAAAGACATGAGTGTAAAGGACTACACTGAATAATTCTACAAGCTTACAATCAGAGTTGGTCATATAGAAGAAGATGTTGATAAAATAATAATATATTAATCGTTTGAGGCTCAATATTTAGGATGAGATCAATTTTTTGTCACCAAAATCAATGGAAGGGGCGTATCAATTTGCTCTCAAGGTAGTACAAAAGTTGGCTAGAAGACAAACTCAATAATCTAGAGGAGGAGATAGAAATTTTAGAGCCAGAGGAAAATAAGGTGGTAGATATCATTTTAAGATTCATAATGAATAAGTAAGTACCTCTCAAGTTCAAGACATCAGTACAAGAGGAGGATATTCATATAGAGGAATAAGGCCATATACAATAGGTAGAGGAGAAGGCTTCTGGGGAAAATGTTTCAAAGGTAATAAGTATGTTGGTCATAAATCATATGAATGGAATGAGAACCAATAAACAAACCATACAAGAACTGAAGGTAGCAATCAAGTTGTTCAAGTTGAGGAATAAATTTTAGGATCACCATCAAATGTGGAAGAACCTAAAGTGGGAGAGTCTTTGTTGATTATAGAGTACTACTAAATCTAAATAATTATGTGAAGGAACCAACCCAAAGGAAGACATTGCTTAAAATTACATGCAAATCAAAAGGTAAGTTTGGTAAAATTATCATTGATAGTGGTAGTATAAATAACTTAGTTTCTTCAAAAATTATTGAAAAATTGGGATTGAAAATATTAATACATCCTACACCATATAAGGTATCTTTGTTTCAAAAGGGACATCAAGTACTAGTCAATGAGGAATATAATGTTGATTTTTTTAATGATAGCTATAAGGAGGAAGTACTTTGTGACATCATGCATATGGTTGTTTGTCATGTGTTGTTGGGTAGACCTTCGAAATTTGATAGTAAGGCTATACATGATGGAAGGAGTAATACATATACATTGGAGAAGGATAGAAAAAAGCATACCTTGAAACCATTAAAAGATGGTAGTAAGGCTAAAAAAAATACTAAGGTGTTGATAGTAGATGGAAAAGAATTATTACAACTGATAAAAGAAGAAGAGGATGGTTGTGCATTTATTTCTAAGTTAAAGATAGTCATTATAGCTACTAAGTTGACTAATTTGCCATTGGAAATTTAGAATTTGCTATATGAGTATGTGGATATAGTGGTTGATGAGTTTCCACCAACAAGGAACATAAACCATTTTTAGTCATTTATTGGTTGTTTTGATTGATCGATTTGGTAGTATATTTAGTCATTGATTTAGTCATTGATTGCTATAATCTGGTCACTTATTTAGTCTTTTTTTATTCAGTCATATATTTAGTCATTGATTGTTGTTAACTGATCACTTATTTAGTCATTTTTATTCACTGATTTTTGTCCATTGGTAGTTTATTTAGTCATTAATTTTAATAATCATTTTGATCAATTTGGTAGTATATTTAGTTATTTCTATTCAATAATTTCAATGGTCATCATTGTGTCTTGATCACAATTGTTATGAGTATTTATACATCAAAAAAATATATCACATGAGGTAGTCCCAATCCTTTAATGCATGTTCTCTCATGACAAATCTCGACAAACTCTTTCACATGTTTAATCATTATAGAATCAGCCTACATTTTACTAATGATTGGGTGTGGGATTTGAAAGCTTCCAACTTTTTTGATTCAATTTTGGTTAATCCTTGGTGGTGGTCCACTTTGCTCTGGGTCCCTTTTTAGTTATGCAATAATTTGGTGAAGCTTTCAGTCATGGGAGGATAAAAAGTTAGAACTGAGCATTATCATGTGATGAAACCAAAGTGGATGTTATGCTTTGGAGTATATGTTATGAAGGTGGAATTTATCATTTTATTGAATGTATGAATGGATATGATGAGAACATCTCCATTCATTTTGCTTTGAGATGGGATGGTGATCATAAAGTTTACTTTCGAGGTATAGAGTTTTTTGTTACTGAGGATTCGATTGCTAAGGCCATGAGTTTACACTACAAGCATATAAGATTGAAAAGACTCACCAAATTTCAAGACTCGGAGGGGTTTTAAAAATTCTTCATTGAAGGAGAAATTCCAATGAAGTTGTAGGGAGGATTTGATAGAGAGAGCTTGTTTAACCCTTAAAATAAGGTATGCTTCACCATCATGAAATATTTTACCCTTGAAGGTCATTTTAAGTTCTTTTATCATTACCATTTTGCTCTTTTGAATCAATTTCATCACAAGGTGTTGGTTAACTTCCCCTTCGTCCTCCTGTCATCCTTAGAGATGTCTATTAAGTCTATCAAAAATTCCTAGGAAAAAAGTCCAGCTGCCTCCGCCATTCTACTCCACCAAGGTCTTGTCTTTAGGATTTATCACTTTTACCTTACATTGTGTAAACCTCTAAGAATTTAAAAGTGTAGATGTTAGATAGTTCCCATGACATTGACATTGATGAATATCACATTCCCTTGAGAGTCCCCATGGTTCCCTACCCTTTTCCAAGAACCTTGTTCCCCCCTCTTCAAACCTATCCCCTAAGTTTAAAATCTTTTCCCCTCTTTGAATGCGCTCTGGTTGTCCCTCCCTAATAAATGTGACTTCCAGATCCCCCGATCCTTCTCACTCTCTAGATGTCAAAGGGATATGAGAGCGAAAAAATAACCCTTCCTTTTCTGGTAATAAAAAGAGGAAATTGATTATTTGAATTATTTATGAGAATATCACTCAGGGAAAGAGTAAGAAGAAGAAAGTGGTGTGGGTAGAGCCTCAAAATTTAGATAATGATAAAGAGTACTTGGAGGCCTAGGCACAAGGTGAGAAGGCTACAAAGGAAGGGTCTGGTTTAAATTTTAGAGTTGTATAAAAAGAAAGATGAATATCATGGGATCCAAGAGACTGGTAGGGTAAATTTCCATTTAGTAAAGACTATGGATGATCCCTCTACCTCGGATCAAATGAGGAAACAGGTAAATTAAAATATAAATCCAATCTAGATCAATAATTAGAGGAGAGAACTAGTTATTTTGAGGAGATGAATGACTCCACTTATGATTCTAACAAGGAGGATTTCATGGATACCAGTGAAGAGGAGAGCCATATTGAAAAGGAGTTGAAGGAAGTGAAGAAGGGTTTGTGCTCCCTTAAGAATAAAATGAAGGTGTTAACCACTATTTGCTTGAAATTTGTCCACTGTGTAGCTTCTTCCCTATTAATTTTGCAAGATCTCTAAGAAGAAGATAAAGATATAAATAGAAAATTTTCTAAGATGGAGGACCTTCTCAAGTTCATCAAAGAAGATTGGAAAGATTTGATTAAAAAACTAGTGTTTTTATTATGGTTAATCCCTAATCTAATTGTTGTTTCCTCTTTTGCTTTTGTCTATCCACTATTTTTAAGTTTTTAGTGGCCTTTGGCCTATTTTACTACCCCTTGGGATTTCTATAATTGGGATCTGCACCCTTTTTGTAGACTTATAATATCAAAAACATATAATTGATTTAATTGTAAATGCTCACTTTTTGTAAGAAGAATTTATAAAAACCACAATATGGATTACAAATGATGATTACAGACACCAATTACACATGATCCCCATACATTTATCAAGATGGGTGAGTTATTAATATCGTTACACCCTACTACAACCTTAGATTCTCTTAAAAAAATAAAGTCTCTTTTAAAGAAGAGAAAAGAAGAAGTACATATTTAATTGTTAAACAAAATAGGGGTTATTCATTTTGAGCATGATGAACTAGAGTTGGCTTAACAAACTTTTATGGAGGCATTAGGAAATGGCATTTGGGTTGAATTAATAAATAAAAGCCCCAGTGCCAATTATGTAGTTTTTTTTGTGCACCTTAAGGACATGGAATTCTTCCAAACACTAGAAGAAGGTGGTGTTTCACTTGAGTTGAAATTTTAATTCCCATATGCTCCAAAATGTGTAGAGAAAACTAATGAAAAATAGTCCCCTAAACCCTGTATGGGACTAGTATTCGATTGCCTATGTAACTATTGTAAGTTGCCAATCAGAAAGCTATAGATTTTGTGTTAATGTAATGAGGGTTTTGAATTTCCTCTAAATTCACTATAAAGGGAATCCACGAATCCAAATTTTCTATAGAGGGCCTCTCCAACTTCAAATTTTTTATAGCAAAATCTGAATTCCTTGCCTGCCTTTTCAAAAGTCACCAGGTCCTCTCCAAACAAGCTTTATTACCCATGCAAGTAGCTATTATAACAAAAAATGTCTCAGTGTTAGGCTAATTGCCAACTAGAAAAATGAGGAAATATTCAATGACTAATGAATCGTGCACAATGCACTCCCACCATAATTTTTTTATTCTAAATTTTGTCTAATTTGTATTTGTGTGACTAACTATTTAGTCATTTTTATTTATATGACTAAATAATTTCTTAGTCGATGACAAAATTAGTCATTTATTTACACATTTATAGATAAGTTGAAAAAGATTAGTAAAATTTAGACATTTTTAGTTGTTGTGCCTAAAATGTTTAGTCATGTAGTCATTTATTTGCCAAATTCTACTAGTGGATAGAACAAGAGTATATTATTGTTAACTATTTTGACAATAGAGGAGTATCTTCAGTGGTTGTAGATTTGATTGGAATGGAGATGAAATCACTAGATGAGTATATTTAGATTAATATTGAGACAAAATATAATGAGAAAATGATGGTGCAAGAATGTTCTCAAAAGGACATATAAGAGGGAGTTTATTTGCAGCAGCTAGAGTTGGAGGAAAAGACACTCACAAGGACAAGTGAAAAAGATTGGAAAGAAGATGAATTACTAGTTTTATTGTGTAAAATATCTATCTTTATATAGGATAAGAAGACACAACAAAATCACGTTCAAGTGTTAATGAATAGGTCATTGATTGAGAGAAACATTGAAGACCTCATGAGTAGGAGTTGATGAATATTGTATGAACTCAGGGAAACTGATGCAAGATCATGAGCTATTTAGGTTTTTAGTCTTGAATAAGTTTATGAGGTATTGTTTAGTCATTTAAAAGGTTTTCAAATCTATAACATTCCAAAATTTGGTCAATTAAACCTAATAATGATTTTTCCACCAAAACTTTCTTTTTTAAAATTTGACTTTGTAAAGGATGTTTGAAGAGTCATTATCATCTCTTAATAAAATAAAAGGTCATGATAATTATTTAAGGGATTGAGGAAGGTCTTAATTATATTTTACAATAATTCTAAAGTCATAATTTATAAATTACCATGTAAAACACAACTAAGGTTAAGACTTAGGTTGAGTCTTTTAAGTTAGATAATTGGAGAAAATAAACAGGCTCCTCAAACAACCTGGAACTAATTCCTTTGAGGAAAGAAAACAAATAAACTCCAAGATCTGGATACAAATAATGAGGAAGTTCTAAAAATAGGGTTTTGACAGGGTTGCATAATACATTTTAAACGCAAATCAATGAAAGAATGCTTTATTTGAGTTCCATGTTTCAAATTCAGTCTAAGAATTCATGTAAGTCAATTTAATTTTTATTTTTCAAACATATTATTTATTTTTAGGGGTATTTATTTGTGTTTCAGGTCTCAATTTACAAGTACAAGTTTGTTACAGTCAAGAAAGAGGGTTATAACTATCAAGAAAAGTTATTTTTTACCATTTCTGAGATTGGTCAAGTGAAAAAATAAATTGAAAGAATAGGATATATGTATGGAGAGTATTTTAAGCCAAAAAATATTATACAATAGGATTTAAATTTTATATTTCTACTCATTTTAAACTCATGTCCTTTGTACATTCAACTAGGGTTTTAGAAGCACTAAAATCACCATAACTTGAAAATAAACCCTTAAAATTGTATAATTTTTTTTATATATGTGTGAGAGGATGTTTTTTAAGTTTATAAATTATTTTAAATAATTATGGAGGCTTAAATATAAATATATTCAATAATATCAGTCTGTAGGTCTACAACAAGCCCTGTTTAGAGCACTAAAAACACTAAAATTAACATCACTTGAAAATGACCTAGACAAATGCAATGAAACTTTTTAGAGTGTTAAATGAAGGATAATTTTATGTTTTAAGGTTATTTTAAATGTTTTAATAAACCTAAAAAAAAAAAAAAAAAAACTTAGTCTACAGACCTAGAAACAAGGTCCATAAAAAACCTTGTTTTCATATTTGTTTGCATTTTCGAGTTGGAACAAAGGTATAAATCAATATGGTGAGTTGAGTGACACAAAAGTAATGTATAAGATACTTTTATGCATGAATATCTCTTTTTTGGTTCAAATTTCTAGTCAACAATCTATTAGGCCTTATCTTCTTTAATCCTTCCATCACATATGACTAGCATAATATACATATATTGTATTATTACTATATGGAATATGAGATGGTTGGCTCATATAAAATTAATAAATTATTTAAAATTTAATAATTATGTATAATAAGAACTGGGGGTGATCCCAATTGACATAATGTCCATGTATGTGGCAATGTTCATCAATGCTAAGAATCAACATTGTACTTTACTTAATTTAGATTCTTTTGATAATTTGATATAATGGTATTGTTTTAAATCCATAGGAAAAATTATTATAGATTAATTCATGACTACATAATAAGACAACCATTATTTATGTCCAATGACTTCACATGATAGGTTTTTTTGGAAGAATGTCAAACAGTTTGCATTTTATTTATTTTAGTAATAAACTTGAAGCTCAAGTCTTGCTACTTACATAATTATGTAAATAATTGAATGCAAAAGCTTAATATGATGATTCTTCTATTTTGACCTAATTATCTATACCTTAATTTATTATGAACCTTATTGATAATGACTTGTACCCTCGATTAGCACTTAGTTTACTTGCACGGTCATAGTGTAGATTATTTTATGTTAAGTACATGGTTTCAATCAAGGTTAAAATTTGGCATTGGTCATTTTAAGAATGTTATAGCTTAGCGATAAGATTTGAGTGTATTAATGTATGCTTAGTACATTGGTACACCCAAATATTATTTATGATTGGTTAAATAACTTCCTAATAGCATATGCAGGAATAGATTAACCTTAGTCAAATACATGTTTTGGGTATAACACAGTTATGGACTTGATCACACTTTAAACATGAAATAATTTTATTCTATTATTTTTGAATGGTTTTGTATAACTTGAAGCTTGTTTTATAAAAAAAATTGGGTTGCTACATTTTCACATCAAATCCCTATTAGAATATTGTCATTGATGTCAAAGGCAAAGTGAAGGGAAAGCTAAAGACTTGCTCAGATATTCAAACTAACTCAGTGGCTTTGGACTCACCCAAAGCTTTGGAATCACCTAGAGATTCAGACTCACTTAGTAGCTTCAAACTCACCTAGAGATTTAGAATCACATAGAGATTCGGACTCACTTAGTAGTTTTGGACTCGCATAGTAGCTTCAAACTCACCCAATAGCTCCAGATTTAGATAGTTGGCAATTATGGATTCACCTATTATAAACAGAATAAATTGAAGTCAAAGAATTTGTAATCATATAAAAGGTATTAAGGTCTCTACCTTTAAGATTCAATGCAAAAATTTCTATGATCGAAGAAATAAAGGATCTAAAAAAATTAACAATGGATGAGTTACATGCAATTCTCATGGCATATGAGATGAATAATGAAAAGGAAAAAACATCTAAGAAGGAAGAAACCTTCAAAGTTTCTAAGAAAGGAAAATATAAAGAGCCTGAAACAAGAGATATCACCAAAAATGAAAAAGATGAGAAGGATCCCCTATTTGTCAGAAAGCTTAAATAGGATTAGACAAATACAAAGGTAAGCTACCTTTCAAGTGTTTCAATTGTGGTAAAATAGGACACTTTATTACCAAATGTCCACATAAGGATGATAACAATGATGAGGAAAATCATAATGAGGAAATAAATAATAAGAATGTTAGCATAAGTATGTATTTACCTTGGTTTATTGACTAAGGTAATAGGTCTTTGGTTAGTTGGATTAACCACTTGGGTTAAGAGCTTAGTTTGTTTTAATCAGACATAGCTATTTCATGCTAGCTGACATTGGTAGTTTCACGTACCTTTTTAATGTTTCTTGGGTGGTTCATTTCTTTGCCTATTTAATAGGCCTTCATGTATGGTAGGTGAATATGTGTTGTGTAATGCAATGTAGTTCTCTTTTCAATCTTTGTGTTCAATCTAATATGGTATTAGAGCCCATGGTTTGAAGATCTTGAGTGGAGGTCTATAGAATATAGAGAGGTTAGTGTCTTGCTAGGGAGGAGCTTCATGCACCCAATGGAAAGCTGAAGGAGAGAGAAAACTTTGTAAGCTCAACCTGAAGACCAAAAAACTACCTAGGAGGATCAAAAGACCAAATAAGATCGAAAGAAGGTCAAAGGAATTAGTTCCAGGTTGTTTGAGGATCCTATTTTTTTTTCTAGGTAGACCATATAGTGTAACACCGTACATTTCATGGGAGATGATAAAAATTCAAATATTGATAATTTTTAGTGAAATAAAAGTGTAAACTATGAGTTAATTCAAAACTTTAACAGTGGTGCAAACGGTTTCTAATTTGGTTGAGAAACGAGCTCAAAATCTATGCCCAAAATTTTATAGGTAGGCCAATTTTTTGATTGGTTGATTATTTTCATGAAAATTTTCACCTAAAATTTTATTATTTCAACTATTTTTAATTATTTAATTGAGATAAATCAAAACTTTAGCCAATAGGGGTTATTAGGGACCTACCATTGATTAATAATCATGGAAGCATCTAGAAAGTTAAAAATTTCACCATTTTCTGGGTTTTTTATTTGGATGTGGATAGAGAAATAATTTTTTAAATCAGAGTTGTGGATTTCTTTATTTAATTTTTTTAGTGATAGAAAAATGTGAGATCTTACAAATGGTATTGAGTTTATTACTAAAAACCGGTAGAGTTGTTCAATGTTAATACAAAATCAATGTATACAAAGAATTTTTACAAAATTCACTATAGTTTTTTTTATTTAATTATTTTCAAGAAAAATTAGGTCAAATGGCTAGTATTCAACACCTATTACTACCATATTCCCAAAAATTGACTGGAAAGAACTTTAGTTTGTGGAGTCACAAGGTCTTGATGATATGCGAATATTGAAACCTTGATCAAATAGTGCTTATTAAAGAGCAAATGCCTACAATTGGTTATGATGACTATGATAAACATCATCGTGAGGCTCTTATGTTGTTAAAACTGTTAGTAACAGATATTCTAATATTAGAGGTTAGAAATGCAACCACTCCATTGTCTTTGTGGATTAATCTTACTTCTAAATACTAGGCTTCTAAATCCTATAGGGTATTATATTTGAATAATTTGTTGTTTTCTACTAAGATGTAAGAGGGTGGCTCCATTTCTAAGTTATTTTTATAGATTAAAGACATTAGTGATCAATTGAAAGATGTGTAAAAGCTTATTAATGAGTAAGATTTGATTGCTCTAGTTATGCAGAATCTTTCACCTTCATTTGAGTCATTTTTGGAGTCCTTGCACATGATTACTGAGATGCAAACTTTAGACTTTGCAAAATTGTCTACATTACTATTGCAGAAGGAGAGACGACATGAGTAGGTAGTGTTGTCTACATTTACTTCTACAGAGAGTGTATTCTTCATCAAGGGGAAGGGTAAGTAGTTTGTTAAAATTACTAGTTCTTTGATAAAAACTTCAAAAGTAAGTGGTTATAATAATATATCTAAGTGGAAATTTTTTTACTGTAAGTAACCTAGTCACCTTAAGAAAGATTGTAGGAAAAGACAACATGATATTGCTAACCCTATAAAGAAAGCTCATCATGCAAATGTAGATAAAGGTGAAGGTGAGGAAACATCTCCTAATTTTACTTTTATGGCTTGCAGTG
Organism: Torreya grandis; assembly: GCA_037957365.1. NCBI lineage: Eukaryota > Viridiplantae > Streptophyta > Pinopsida > Cupressales > Taxaceae > Torreya > Torreya grandis. The sequence goes on from JARHVA010000018.1 coordinate 6,830,061, forward strand.
GTACTTATAGGGTGGATCAAGATTGTTACTTTGATTCAAAGGCATCTCACCATTATACATGTTGTAAGGACTGGTATGTGTATTTTATTAAAAATGATAATAATAATGAATCTGTATCTTTAAGAGAAGGTGGGACTCATTTTTTGAAAGGATATGGTAATGTTTAGATTAATTTTAATGGTATAGTTTGGTATACATTTAATAATGTTTAGATTAGTTATAATATTGAAGCAAAAAGACATGAGTGTAAAGGACTGCACTAAAGAATTCTACAAGCTTACAATCAGAGTTGGTCATATAGAAGAAGATGTTGATAAAATATTAATATATTAATGGTTTGAGGCTCAATATTTAGGATGAGATCAATTTTTTGTCACCAAAATCAATAGAAGGGGCATATCAGTTTTCTCTCAAGGTAGAAGAGAAGTTGACTAGAAGACAAACTCAATAATCTAGAGGAGGAGATAGCAATTTTAGAGCTAGAGGAAAACAAGGTGGTAGATATCATTTTTAGATGCATAATGAATAAATAAGTAGCTCTCAAGTTCAAGACATTAGTACAAGATAAGGCTATTCATATAGAGGAATAAGGCCATCTACAAGAGGTACAGGAGAAGGCTTTTGGGGAAAATGTTTCAAAGGTAATGAGTATGTTGGTCATAAATCATATGAATGTATTGAGAAGCAATAAACAAACCATACAAGAACTAAAGGTAGAAATCAAGTTGTTCAAGTTGAGGAAGAAATTTTAGGATCACCATTGAATGTGAAAGAACCTAAAGTGGGAGAGTCTTTTTTTATTATAGACTACTACTAAATCTAAATAAATATGTGAAGGAACCAACCCAAAGGAAGACATTGTTTAAAAATACATGCAAATCAAAAGGTAAGTTTGGTAAAATTATCATTGATAGTGGTAGTATAAATAACTAGGTTTCTTCAAAAATTATTGAAAATTTAGGATTGAAAATATTAATACATTCTACACCATATAAGGTATCTTGGATTCAAAAGGGACATCAAGTACTAGTCAATAAGCAATATAAGGGTGATTTTTAGATTGATAGCTATAAGGAGGAAGTACATTGTGACATCATGCCCATGGTTGTTTGTCATGTGTTGTTGGGTAGACCTTGGTAGTTTGATAAGAAGGCTATACATGATGGAAGGAGAAATACATATACATTAGAGAAGGATAGAAAGAAGCATACCTTGAAACCATTAAAAGATTGTAGTAAGGCTAAAAAAAATACTAAGGTGCTGATAGTAGATGGAAAAGAATTATTGCAACTGATAAAAGAAGAAGAGGATGGTTGTGCATTTATTTCTAAGTTAAAGATAGTCATTATAGCTACTAAGTTGACTAATTTTCCATTTGAAATTTAGAATTTTCTATATGAGTATGTGGATATAGTGGTTGATGAGTTTCCACCAACGAGGAGCATAAACTATTTTTAGTCATTTATTGGTTGTTTTGATTGATCAATTTGGTATTATATTTAGTCATTGATTTCTATAATCTAGACACTTATTTAGTCATTTTTTATTCACTCATATATTTAGTCATTGATTGTTGTTAACTGATCACTTATTTAGTCATTTTATTCACTGATTTTTGTCCATTGGTAGTTTATTTAGTCATTAATTTTAATAATCATTTTGATAAATTTGGTAGTATATTTAATCATTTTTATTCACTCATTTTAATGGTCATCATTGTGTCTTGATCACATTTATTATGATTATTTATACATCAAAAAAAAAATCACATGAGGTAGCCTCAATCCTTTAATGCATGTTGTCTCATGACAAATCCTGACAAACTCTTTCACATGTGCAATCATTATAGGATAAGCCTACATTTTACTAACAATTGGGTGTGGGATTTGAAAGCTTCCAAATTTTTTGATTGAATTTTTGTTAATCCTTGGTGGTGGTTCACTTTGGTTGGGTCCCTTTTTAGTTATGCAACAATTCCATGAAGCTTTCAGTCATGGGAGGAAAGAAAGTTAGAATTGAGCATTATCATGTGATGAAACCAAAGTGGATGCTATTGTTTGGAGTATATGTTATGAAGGTGTAATTTCTCATTTTATTGAATGTATGAATGGATATGATGAGAACATCTCCATTTAGTTTTCTTTGAGATGGGATGGCGATCATAAAGTTTAGGTTGGTGGTATAGAGTTTTTTGTTAGTGAGGATTCGATTACTAAGGCCATGAGTTTACTATACGAGCATATAAGATTGAAAATAATGACCAAAGTTCAAGACATGGAGGGGTTTAAAAAATTCTTCATTGAAGGATAAATGTTAATGAAGTTGTAGGGTAGATTTGATAGAGAGAGATTGTTTAACCCTTGGAATAAGGTATGCTTCACCATCATGAAATATTTTACCCTTGAAGGTCATTTTAAGTTCTTTTATCATTACCATTTTTCTCTTTTGAATCAATTTCATCACAAGGTATTTAATAGCTTCCCCTTCTTCCTCCCGTCATCCTTAGAGATGTCTAATAAGTCTATCAAAAATTCCTTGGAAAAATGTCCATCTGCGTCCACCATTCTACTCCACCAAGGTCTTATCTTCAAGATTTATCACTTTTACCTTACATTTTTTAACCCTCTAAGACTTTAAAAGTGCAGATGTTAGATAGTTCCCATGACATTGACCCTAATGAATATCACATTTTCTTGAGAGTCCCCATGGTTCCCTACCCTTTTCCAAGAACCTTGTTCCCCCCTCTTCAAACCTATCCCCTAAGATTGAAATCTTTTACCCTCTCTGAATGTGCTCTGGTTATCCCTCTCTAATAGATGTGACTTCCAGATCCCCCAAAACTTCTCACTCTCTAGCTGTCAAAGGGATACGAGAGATAAAAAATAACCCTTCCTTTTCTAGTAATAAAAAGAGGAAATCGATTGTTTGAATTATTTATGAGAAGATCACTTAGGGAAAGAGTAAGAACAAGAAAGTGGTGTGGGTAGAGCCTCAAAATTTAGATAATGATAAAGATTACTTGGAGGCCTTGGTGCAAGGTGAGAAGGCTACAGAGGAAGGGTCTGGTTTTAAATTTTAGAGTTGTATAGAAAGAAAGATGAATATCAGGGGATCTAGGAAACTGGTAGGCTAAATTTATTTTTGGTAAAGACTATGGATGATCCCTCTACCTCATATCCAATGGAGGAAGTAGGTAAATTAAAAGATAAACCCAATCTAGATAAACAATTAGAGAAGGAGAGAACTAGTTATTTTGAGGATCTGAATGACTCCACTTATGATTCTAACAAGGAGGATTTCATGGACACCAGTGAAGAGGAGAGCCGTATTGAAAGGGAGTTGAAAGAAGTGAAGAAGGTTTTGTGCTCCCTTCAGAATAAAATGAAGGTGTTAACCATTATTTTCTTGAAATTTGTCCACTGTGCAGCTTCTTCCCTATTGATTTTGCAAGATCTCTCAGAAGAAGATAAAGATATAAAAGGAAAAATTGCTAGCATGGAGGACCTTCTCAATTTCATCAAAGAAGATTGGAAAGATTTGATTAAAAACTAGTGTTTTTATTATGGTTAATCCCTAATCTAATTTTGTTTCCTATTTTGCTTTTGTCTATCCACTATTTTTAAGTTTTTAGTGGCCTTTGGCCTGTTTTACTACCCCTTGGGCTTTTTGTACTTGGGATCTTCACCCTCTATGCAGACTTATAATATCAAAAACATATAATTAATGTAATTGTAAATTCTCACTTCTTATAAGAAGAATTTATAAAAACTTCAATATGGATTACAAATGATGATTACAGACACTGATTACACTATTTTACTTGTTACATTCTACAGTCGGGGGTATCTTTTCAACTTCCATTGGATGCATAAGTATTAGTACAAATATTTTAAATATATCTATCTAAAAAATGCAAAGAGATGTCATTTTTTAGACTCATATTTCAGATTTGTCACATACCATATTGATTAAGACTCCATTAACTTATTCATTAATTTATAACTGAGAAGAGTATGAAAAATTTCAAGTCGTAATATTAAGTACAAGAAAGGTCATTCCAATTAGACTGTATATTGCTTAAGTCACCTCAAATTAAGTAATAAGAGTAACTTAATATTAGGCACATGAAAAATAGCTCCAATTACACTAGAAACTAATTATGTCCCCTCCAATTACAGCACTAAAAACATTCCTGGATTCATGTGGGCATGAGACTTTTAAATGGCCCATGTTGTATGGCAGTGATCATTAATTTTATTCATAGACCACATAAAATGCTTAAATATTATTCTGCTCAATATGTAGAGCATGACTATGATGCATCCATGAATATTTGTCTTGAATCAACATTTATAGCATTAGGGAATATAACTTACTCTAATTTGAAACTCAAGATGAATTAATAAATGTTTGGATATTAGATACAGGTGCCACCAAACATATGACATAATGATGAGACTTCAAAACACATGACATAAAACACAAAAAAACATAATCAATCATTCATTTGCACATATTGGAACAAATATTAAGAACGAAAAATACTAAAATTTTATTGAGAAAATGTGTTCTTACAGTAGATACAAGACAAAAATGCGTCTTTGCTTATAAAAATGTGTTAATACAAAGTGTGTTTCTCAGAGCTGTGACTGATAAAATTGAGTTACAATGTCTTTTTTTGCTTATACAACTCTAAAATAGACAAAAATACACTAATAATATCCCTGAACAACAAATTCAAACTATTACATAAAGTAGTGGGCCAAGCTGTCTAATAGCTAGTACATGATAAACATCAACTATGTTATTTTTTTCAAATATTTTAGTGGCCACAGTGTGAAGGTCCCTTCTTTCTCTTTCAGACGGACAACTCCATCTATTTTATCTTCATAAGCAATGGGTATAGTACTTGTGAGCTTTAAAATATTTACATTTTTATATGTTATTCCTTTCAATTTGACTCCATGTATAATAGATAGTGAGTAAATCTTCCCAATGCCCATACCACCACCATCAAATGGATCCAACACCTAGAACTTATCCCCTTCTTGGAGTGTATCAATAAATGTCTACAAAAAAAAATACACATTATATTGAGATATAAAACACATATTATATTGTAAAAATGGCGTGGGGTAATGGTCGCATACAAAGTTGCAGAGGAAATTTGAACTAATTCTGGGTTCTTCAGGAAGAAAATAATGACCTAAAGAAAGTGGATTAAAAAGGTGTTGCTGGAAATTTAGGATATGATAGAGTTGAAGCAAGTCAAAGAGAGAGGATTTTGGCTATCAATTCTCTTTTGAATTCTTGAGGTGGTTATGCACAAAGATAGGATGGAAGAGTGCCCTTCCTAATGATATAATGACTTTGTTTCAATACTAGCCCAATATTAAAAGACATTCTACTTATCATTATTTATGGTTGATAAGTCTCACAATTCTAATTTGATAAATCTGGAAGGAATGAAATAGGAGATTATTCTAAGATAAGGAAATGAGTCTCAAATCCCTCCAAAACAAGATTGAAGCAAGTGTTTTATAAATAGTTAATATCAAATTAAACTCTATTAAGTTAAAAGAACATTTTAAGCATGAAGAATGACAAAACATGGGACATATAACTGACAACTATTATATTACCTCAAATAATTTATCACAACTATGATGATTTTATTGCACATTCTTTTCCAGTTCATCATGATCACTATCAATATTGACATCATTAAGGCATTTTTGTTTTCCTATTGCTTCGATAAAACTGCTTTGCATTTGGTTTAACCATCATGCAAAAAATATAGAAAACATTCAATAGTCAAGTAAAGAATGTAAGTTATAAATTTGTCCAAAAGAACATTTTATGGATCACTCCAACAATAATGAAACTAGGTTGGATTATCCTATGCTTAGATTTTAATAATCTACATATTAAGAGGCATTTATATACATAATTGCCAAAAAAGAAGAAATGAGATCAATAGAGCCTCTTACCTCAATTGAATCCATGGATTTATGCTCATTCCATGTATAAATTATAGGGTTAATAGAGGCAACCAACTAGAAATTATAGGGTTAATAGAGCCTCTTATCTCTATTGATGAAATAGATTTCCACTTCATCCAACTCTTAGATTTACTAGGTCAATCTAGTGTTGCCATATAATTGACAATATCTTCTGCACCTGTTTCTCTATTACTATTTTCCACCTAAAATACAATTTCAATTTCAACATATAGTTAGTTCAATAAAAAAATAAAAATAAATAACACAATGTAAATTGAACCAAAAATCCATACACTTACAATAAATTTGTCCACTTTTACCTGTAACCCGCCTTGGTCAAATATATATCCAGCCCTCACATTATCTCTTGGTCTCTTGCCTCTATTACTTTTTTAAAAATATTCTTCAGAATGCATACTTTATTTCAATGACTCCCACTAGTTGGGAGATAGAGTGGAGTCTAAGCTCTCTTTTCCCTCCATGATTGTTTTTATGCAATTGTATCTAAAATTGTTCATCAAAATTCTCATCTTTTGCTTGTAATATTTTCTAGAGATTTGTCCACTAGTAGTCTCAAAAGCATTTTCCTTTTTTTGTATAGCATTTTCCATAGTTCATGGATCTTTCCCTACAAAACTTTATTTTCAAATATCCAAATGGGCCCTACATCTAACACCCAACTCAGAGGCCCACTTTACAACATTTGTCCCAATGGGCTCACCATCTCTCGATACCTCAACCAAGAATGGATTTTTTTCTTATAATTTTCTTTCTTTTGCATTCCTCTCTATAGATCTATATAAATCTTGACCCAATCTTTATCTTTTAATAAAATTAGACACATTATATTAAACCACTATCAGTATTTCTGGTTGATCCACTGGTTCTATCAAAAGTTCTAGATGCAATAGGTGCACTTTGAGGCACAACATATGCATGCGGTCTCTCTTCATGAATTTCATTAACTAGAACTTCATGCTCCTTGGTCACATTAGGTGTGGTATGAGTAGGTAGATCAATTGTGGTCTCTACAAATTTCACTTCAAACACATCTTTTAATGTTGAATAAATCATCTATAGACCTATTGTTCTTTTGCTCTAATTTTTTTCAATAATTTCTCTTAGACTTTGTGTTAAGAGATCATCATGATGTTACACATAACCATGTTCTATATTAGGCTACACATCACCATGTGCTATATCAAGCTGCACATCACCATATGCTATATCAGGCTGCACATCATCACAACTATTGTTTTCACCAACTACATTTGTTGAATCACAAATGCATTGGCTTCTACGAGATGGTGGCATTGTATCTTTTCTTTCCTTTTATTTTTTCTCTGGATTTTTTTTACTCTCTTTTTCTTTCCTATAAAATAAAAACAAATATCATATTATGTCTTATATACATAAAGCTCTTGCTTATAAAATTTCATTAAACACTATTAAATAAATAATGTACTACTTAGTGGATTTATAACTTGCCTATTTGTCAAACCAAGAAATGATAAATATTCATTATTATTGGCCACTTTTTCTATACAAAATAACTCATAATCTTGCAATGAAATTTCAGCATTATGATCACTATCATCAACTAATTTGTGCCTTATAGTCCTTTTCCTCATTTGCTGACGTCCAAATAAAAATTAATGTATAAATCAACAACTTGAATCAGTAAAACTTTATTTAGTTCATAAGTTAAAATGGAAACTTAAAATAGAATTCAATTTACAGATTAAAAAGAATTTGTAGTCAAAAACCAAGAAGATGTTTACAATTATATGTATCAGACTATCAATATGACTATCCCTTGTTTCAACTAGATATTGACACTTATAAATCCTAATCACTCTTGTCTACATCTACTTGATTTTATTCCTCGTCCTCATTTGTGACATGCAATATATTCTCTCTCCCAATCTCTTCATTGGTAATCAAAATCTCTTCTTCAAACACTCCATCATTGTCTTCATCTACTTGTTGGCAAGTTTCTTATAAATTAACATATTGCCCCTCAGGAATTATATTGATAACTTCCATGAATTTTCATTTGGAAAGAGACTCTATTTGAATGACATACAACTATCCTTGGATTCTTACATCATCAATTATAAATTATTAGTTCATTTTAAGAGGGGAAACATACGACTCATCCATTTTTGATATAAATTTTCGTGTATTTGCATGTACAAATCCATACTCATCAAATTTTACTTTGATGGTTGGATCCACTTAAATTTTAATAATATAGGACTATTTTCACCAAAATCCACTTGAATAATTTCTTTGATGAATCCAACATAAAATTTCTTCTCAGTTTCATGAAGAAATTTAGCACTAACAACACAATCATAATTTGTCTTTCCTTTATCTTTTTCTTCCACTCTTAAAGGACTACCACAGGCCCACATTCCATAAAAATGCATAGCCAATTAATGTGGAGATTTTGAAAGCTTTCTTTCCTTCATTTTTATATTTTGACCTTCTTCTTTTGCATCACTAACTGCATTAGCAATCTGTTATTCAAATTTTGGAAAAGAATCTCCTCTAATCAAATCATGATGTCTATACTTTTTAAGTTGATGTTGCATCCAAGCTTGATTCTCTTCTTAATTTTTTATACATGGAATATTAATGTATAAATATTAAGATTAATAATATAAATGTGTAAAGGCAATTGAGTAAATAAATTATTGTGTAATTGTTTTTACCTATGCAACTTATCAAACAAACATGTGTTTTGAAAAATATAGACATGTATCACACTTTTTTATCGATGTGATAGACAGAAGTGACATCCATTACCTTCTAATACTTCACCTTCAGCTCTCTCATCTTCGTCATCATCCCATACTTGTTGATTGACATTCTTAAAATCCTTCATATATTCTATACAAAATCCCATGGACTCTTGCATTGAATATCCCTCAGATATGCTGAGTTTTGATTTTGCCCTAGTATAAACAATGTTTTTCAAAACCTTCATATATCATTCTATAGGATACATCCATATCATTCTTACTGGACCACAATGCTCTATTTCATATTCTAGATGTATCAAAAGATGCATATAAATGTTAAAGATTGTCAGTGGAAATTCTCGTTCCAATAGACAAAGGAATTCAATAACATCCTCCCTCAAAATATTAAAGTTAGAAGGATATAATACATGTAAAATAATTATCTTTAATATTAGGCCCAACCTTATAATTACCAATCTTGGCCCCTTTTCCAAACTTGATATATTTACCATAATAGGTAAAATATTCTCGATTATGACATGATAGTCATGGGTCTTGAGACCTCTTAAGCCATTAATGTCAGTTTGGATTCTAATACTACTACTTACATATCTAGTGGCAAAGCAAGTATGAAACACCAACTGTAAGAATTGTGCATGTTGTTCCTTTGTCCAAACATAAGGAGCACTAAGTTTTCTATATTTTTCATCATCACATTTTTCAACCCAAAGATTTTGATGAATCTTTAGTTGTCGAATGTCTTCACGTGATGAAATAGTATCAAAAGCACCAAAAATAGTTTATATAATAACGTAGGCTATATTTTTATTAGTATGCATAAAGTCAACAGTATGCCTAATGGCTACATCCTTAAAGTATGACAACTTATAGAATATGCACAACCATTTTACACCATTTTCATTACATGGATCATATCTACTACTAGCAATCCCATCATTTTCAATAAATGACATTCTTTTTTGTCCATTCTCAACAATGTAATCACCTGTTATTAGTAATGGTGATTCAGAATTCTCTTCTTGACCATTGAAACATATATGGATGATCCATTTTAAGGTAAACACAATGTCCATAATAAATACAATTACACAAACTTATTGAGTGCCTCACAAAATATTTAAATTTTCAAGTAGGACATCCATGGTATCCATGTACATTGAGACTAGATAATGTGCCATATGCAGGAAGATCATGAATTGTAAACAATAAGGAAGATCGTAAAGTGAATTTGATTGAATGACCATCCCTTAAAGATTGAATTGATTCAATTCCTTTCCATAATTCCATTAGCTCACCATTTAATCGCTCTAGATGAGCATCGATTATATCTGAAGTCACACTTTTCTTTCCTGGTATAATCAATGATAGCATTAAGAAAATGGTTTAGTTGCTAACCATGGAGGCAAGTTATAATTTATTAAAAACACTGGCCAATTTGACCATTTACTACTTTGATTTGAGAGTGGGTTCACCCCATCTAGAGCCAAACCCAACCTTAAAGTATGAGGATTTTGAGAAAAATCAGGGCATATGTTATCAAATTCCATCGACATCTTAAAATCAGGCATATGTCATTGTTTTCCATCAGTGCTCAAATTTTGGGCATGCCATTGCATAAGTTCAGCAATGTCTCTGCACCTATACATTCAGAGTAATTGTGGGATTATCAAAAAGTGGAGAAGAACCTTTCTAGGAACAATAACTAATTTCAACTCTTATCTATACCTTGCTTCATAACATTTTAGACATTCACTCTCACTTGCAAGATTATTGCAAAATAATACACAACCATTCACACATGTGTGGATGTTTTAATACCCTAAGCCTAGCTTAGTGATTTAATTTTTACATTGATTTCATTTTGTTGGAAATATGGAGTCAGGTAGTAACAACGAATTTAGTAATGCCAATAATGGATCTACACTCTCATTTGTCCAACCAAACACTACTTGCAACTTAAGAAATTAAAGGATTATTATCAAATGACTTAACTTGCAACTAACATACATAGGCTTTAAATCATCCTCCATCAACTTGGTCTAATCATCATTTAGACCCTCATTCAACATTCTATCAAATTCAAACCCTTCATCTAACATTGTTGCCTCTTCATCTATGTTTGGTGCCACTTCATCTATGTTTGTTTCCTCTTCATCTCTCACACTCTAAAATTCTATCATATCTTCACAATAATTGTAATCCCAAGGGCTTATACCACTAGGTCCATATCTTATCATATGTCGATAAATCAGATTTCTTTTTCTCACCTTTCCACCAAGACAATTGTTACATGGACATGGATATTTGTCAATGTCCCTCTCAACGGCCACTCTCTCATCAAATGCATGGTATTGATCCATATTAAACCTTTGATGTTGATGCATCTATAATTTTATACACATAGCAACAAAAATATTTTGGGGAAAAAATTGGCAAATCAAAAGTTCAAGATTTTTTGAAAATATCAGGAAAAAATCAGATTTTTTTTTAAAATGACTAAGAGACAAAAACTATTTTTTTTTAATTGAAAGGCATTTCCATATAAATAGAGTTATAGAGAGAAAATAAAATAGATATTTTAACTAATGATTTTTAAAAATATATTTTTGTAGTTTATATTCAAATTATTGATTACATTGCATTACACATCTTTCAAACTCAAAGAATTACTTCACATTTCATAACTAATAACTAGATGTTGATATATGACAAAATTTCAATTAAATATAATTTTTATAAATTCAATCTAAGTAGTTATGCAATTACTTCACATTGCATAAATAATAACTAGGAGTAGCTGCTAATTACATTTGCTTGTCATGGCATTCTATGAGACCACATTTTTTTGAGGAAGTTTTTCAAATAGTTCAGTACCTTGTCTATGTTATAACATTTTTCAAACATGTCTACCAAATCATTTTATCAAATAGTTCACTACCTTGTTACTATGGATAAAATCTTAAAACAAGTGATTTCGAACAAGCTATGGATACTTGGAAAAAATCTATCAAAGTATAATAGTAAGCAATAGCATAGACAAGGTAGTGAACTAGTTGAAAAAATGCCTCAACTAAATGTGGTCTCGTGGTGATGGAATGACATGATAATCCATAACAATTCACTTGTCATGGCATTCATCATAACATTCCATCACCATGAGACCACATTTTTTGGAGGCATTTTTTTAAAATTCATAAAATTCATCCTAAGAGTCCATATTCCTTTTACAATTATTCTAGGAGTCATTCATAAGCATCACATATCATGTCCATGTGAAAGATATTTGTATTTTGATCATTGATGTATTTTTTGTCTCTTATCGTAACCCCATAGTACATTTAAATAGTTTTAGTAGTTGTGCGGGAACCAAAAGAAGTGAAAAGATAGTTACCACTTCCCCATAGCATGCAAGAACTTCACTTACGATGTTATGGTATATAGAGACTAGTTATTGTGGCCCTACAGAGGTCTCAAAAGTAATTAATGTGTTGGTTGTAAGAGTTTGTGTAGCATATAATATAAATGCCTGAAATAAATATGGTCTCATGGTGATTGAATGCCATGACAATCCATAACAATTCACTTTTCATGGTATTCATCATGGCATTCCATCACCATGATACCACATTTCTTTGAGGCATTTTTTTAAAAATTCATAAAACTCATCCTAGCAGTCCATATTCCTTTTACAATTATTCTAGGAGTCATTAATAAGCAACTCATATCATGTCCATGTGAAAAACATTTTTATTTTGATCATTGATGTTTTTTTGTCTCTTATCATAGCCTCTTAGTATATTCAAATAGCTTTGGTGGGTGTGTGGGAGCCAAAAGAAGTGAAAATATAGTTATCGCTTCACTGTAGCATGCAGGGACTTCACTTGTGGTGTTGTGGTATATAGAGACTGGGTATCATGGCCCCGTAGAGGTCTCAAAAGTAATTGGAAGAATGGAGGCAAAAATTTGAATAGCTTATAATATTTCACCATGACCACACGATAAATAAAATTTTGACCTATGGTGATGCGGTAAGAGCAAATAGTAAAGGTTCATCGTAGCCCCATGGTGGACAAAAAGATAAAGGGTAGTATGGTGGTAAGGGCTAAGCTGATAGATAATACATACCAAAACCCTATGAAAGTTCAAAGAAGGTCTTGCGGGCTAGTGATAAGTGGTAAAATTTGTATGAAGTGTGTCCAAAGTTCTCACGATAATTTTCTACACAATTCCCTTTTTTGTTATATGTTGAAAAATTGCTTATTTTAATTTTATATAAATACATTTAATCTATTTTACAATCTCATATATTATCTATTAACTTGATAATGAATTGATTAATATTTTTATATCACCTTTTGTTATTACTTTTGATTGGAATTTTATGAAATGAACTTGAAAACTATATTTAATTGGGGATTGGTGGATTGGGTGGGGCTGGTTAAGGGTATTTTAAAATGGTTCCCTAAGTTTTATTTATATTTCTATATATATATACTTAATTTTTTAAATTGAATGATATTAGTATTGTGGTTGATTTTTAAATGTGGAGACCACCTTTTTAAACTTTCATAATAATTATTATGTTACTTTATGTTTTTAGTATAATAGTGTATAATCTCATAACATTTTGTGACCTTATTTTATGATCATTTATCATCTATTAAAATTATTAAATTTGAATTATCAATTACACACTTAACTTTGAATATATTCACAATATATGAGACACATATTTTGTTATTTTAATATTCTTATCAATTTTATTATTCTATCACATAGATTCTCACTATTAAAGGGTTAGTCAATGGACATTAGCCACCCAAACCCTAATATACATAGTTAGAGATATTAACTCTCTAGAGTCCACACTCTAGATTTTTCATATATTTTTCTTGACACTCTAGGTCAAAAATTTAACTATAGAAAGTACATATTAATAGAAATGAATGAATTCTCTACTTGAGAACCCTATTAGGATCATTTTGTATAATCATGGTAACCATATCCTATCAAATCCTAATGTTAGAGCAATAATAATCACAACTGTAATTACACATTTTTAGGGTCAGATTTTTTACATAAATTTTATGTAACACTCTATACAATATATGTTATTTCTATCTATTTTCATATTTTAGAGAAGGTCTTGTAGGCTAGTGGTAAGCGTTAAAAGTTATATAAAGTATTTCTCACCCTCTCGCCATAGTCAAATCCAATGCTTGCAGTGATACGATAAATAGTGAAGTGATGTCAAAGGATCTCGTGGTCCTACGATGGTCAGATCAAAGGTTGGTGGTATCATAGTATGAGGTATAAGGGGTAACATGTATCTTGCCATCCCATGATGATGTGTATTAAGGCTTACGGGGTGGTAGTAAGTGGTGAAAGATGTGGTATAACCATCCATAAGCTCTCACAATCCTATGATAGATCTAAATAGGTATTATGATGATGTGGTAAAGTATTAAATGCTAAAATGACTATATAACCAAACTATAGTGGTTTTCATTTATGCCTATGATTGAAATCCCTACCCATCCATTGGATTAGACCAAATCAATGGTCTATGTTTGAAAGACTGGAATGCTGAGATTTGTTGATTTCATGGCATAAACTAGAGTAATGGTAAAATGATCGGCTCCATATCAAAATAAAATTAAAAATTTCTTTATATTTCATCATTCAAGTAAATTTAGTGGTGATTATAGATGGTGAATTCAATCTCTACGTGCACACTTTGGCTGTCTTCCAACCAGGTAAGTCTGCCTCATCACTCTCTTCAAAAAAGTTGGTATTTAGTTTATACTTTTTTTTCAACTGATTTGGTTGAGCAAGTGACTATCAAAACCCTAGTTTATAAAAGCATCAAAATATGGCACCTAATAAATATGTATCTACAAGTACAAGTATTAAACCCCATGTTCCCAGAAAGTGGTCCCTACAAACATCACTATTGGACATTTTGCCAATTTAGTTGATAAAGGGTATAATAAACTATTCAAGGATCTAGTAGAGGGGTGTTGGGATGCAAGAGTCCCTATTTTAGGATGGAACCTTTTTTGGTATTTTTGTGAAAATTAAGATGGACAGAGACCGGTTGAAAACACATGGAATTTTAATTTGGCTAATATTTTTGTGCCAAATATATTCATTGATATGGATTTGATCAGGATATTGGCACAACGCTATCATCTAGCCACCAAAACTATGAGGTTACCAAATGGTTCACCATTAGTGGCTGTGGATAGAAATGTAATCATTAATTACTTCATGCTCAAAAAGCAAGCCCTCACAAAAGTTGGCATGAAGAAGAGTGAATAAGAATATACCAATCTGAGAAATACGCATAGGAAGGATGAGTTTCCCATGTACATGAAGAAAGGGGCCAACAATAGAAAGATTTCAATCCCAACCATTGTAGTTGAGCCTTTTACAATTGATGACTTTGTTTTGTATTTTAAAAAGTCATATTTTTCTTTATATCAATTGCTATAAATTGATGCCCAAAATAGAATTCCAGTTTGCATGATGATGATGGCCATGAGAATATAGAACCTAGAGGTTAATGTTGAGTATGATTTTGCATCATTTATTGAAAATAAATTGCATAACAAATTTTTACAAATAAGGGAGAACAAGACACCTATGGAGTTTAAATATGATTCTTTGTTGTGTCATTCAATTTTATATCAGAATAGAAGGAATTGGTCCAGCATGATGACTTAAGCATGATTGATCAAAAGAGAAAGAGATTGCCTACACAGTACTGTTGTTACAAATGGATACTCATTTTTAGAACTATTACTATGTTTTATTCCATGATAATTTCTTAGTCATAATAATGAATTCCCTTGATAGACTTTTTCCTACATTGACCAAAGATGTCAGAGAAATGTTGAGGCCTCTTACTCATAGGCTAGAATAGGGTCACAAACATAACTTCGTTGATTGGTATTTCTTCCCTAACCATACTATCAGAGTATAGGGGTGTACTCAAGCAACCCATGTGTTACTAAAATTTGTGCCAAATAGAATTGATTTTCCTGAATTCATGTGGTAGATGCTCTAGATGGAGAAAGATGTGATGAAAAAATAAAAGAAGGGAATATTTATTCAAGATTCCACTGTGTTTAGTGAATGGTACATTGGTATAGATACCTTGGAGGATTTGAAAGCGTATTTGAAGGCTAAATATTCTTTGAAACTAGGGATAGAAAAGGTTTGTCATCCAGAGGGTCACATGCACTTTGTTAGACAAGCCATCCTTACCAAGATGGGGATATCCCATCAAATCAATTTTGATGAGGATGTGATTAGATTATGTCACTTTTGAAGATGTATATAATAGGAAAAAAAAATGGGAAATTTTGAAGAATATTAAGGATGACAAAAGAAAAGAAAATCCTAATTTTTCAAGATTTTTTGTTGAAGAGAAGGACCTTTTGAAAAGAATAGATTTTATAATTTTGAAAAAATATATGGAAATTCTGAGATGTAGCCTACAAAGGCTACCAACCTCCCTGTCAAAAAGACAACATTATTTGTGATTCAAGAACTTGGTCCAAATGCAATGTCATTGTAAGATCTAGTGATTCCTAATTTACCACCTACTAAAAGGCAAAAGACTGATGATGTTTCTCCACTGGTTCCATATGAAATGACTAAAGGAGTTGGTGACTCTAAAGAGGTGGCCAATATTTTGAGGCATATGGTAGAGGAAGAGGAAGTTGAACAACCCCTTGTTGGTCAAGAAAAAAAATCACACAAACCTAATATAAGAATGGATGAACAGGCACAAGGTGAGCCTGAACTACAAGAAGATGAAAGGGTTGTGGCTTCTATGAGGTTCATCAAGGATGATGATTTCATCAATACCCCAGAGTTCAAAGATTTTTGGCTAAAAATGAAGATGAAATAATTTGAATAAAAGGTGGAAATAAATAAAATGGGTGCTAATGAATCTCAACATGATCAAATTGTGACACAGACTTTCAAGGATTAAAAATTGATGAAATAAATGCCAGCCCTGATCAGGCTACATAAATTGTTTTGAAGAGTAATATGTTGATTATCCTATCCTTGAATTGAAGAAAATGGTTTTTTTGGACCAAGTGAGAAATCAAGATGACCGCATGATGGTTTTTGAGTTTGATTATGAAGATGGTGTGAGTGGTTATGGGTTTAACCAAAAGACAGAGACTAGCAATATGGCCCACACAAAAGAACACTAACAATCAAAGATTGTTTGATGTATTCCATGAGTTGAAGGGGATAGCTATGGTGAAAAAGTTTTAGGATACATCAGTGCTTGAAGCTTCCACCCTTACTATGCACTCTGTAATGTTCACATAAGATGTTGTCAAGAAAATGGAGCAATGATTGTTTGACTATGAAAAAAAATCAAATTGAGATGAATGATGATGTGAATAGGTTGTATTTGGAAAATGTCAAACTAAAGAAATATTTGAAGGGTGTTGATTCTCAAATCCAATCAATTATGCCATACCAAGCCCTTGTGCCACAAATAACCAGTGATAATATAGTACCAGTTGATCAGTTGAATGCATTGAAGTTGAAGTTGGAGAAAGAAATTGAAGATTTGAAAAAGTAAAATGAGAAGACAAAGGATGAGTCCAAATTGAAAATCCTTGAGGTGTTTAAGAGGATTTCAGAATATAGAGTAAAATTGGTTGTTGACAAGCTGGGAGATGTGCATGAATGCTATTATTCCTTGTCTCAGGCCATTGATCAGTTGAAGTTCAATCTTTCTATTTTGGATACAATATACAAGAAATGGAAACCTGCACACCATACATTGCTAAACTTTTACAAAGTTCTAAAAAGAGATCCATGTGCTCCACCCTCACTCAAGCCAATAAAGAAGATAGTGAAAATGATCTTGGATGAATTTAGTATGTGAATGGTAAGAGCTAGAAAATGCAGGCAAAGATTGATTCTTTTGATACCTTCAAACACCAATTTATTCCTTCCATTTTGATAGAGGATAAAAATATCATCAGAGGTTTTGATACATGGAAAAGTGAATATGGTCAAGCAATTTTTCAAGACATTAATTTCTTGAAAAAATATCAAAACATAAATATTCTCAGTTTCAATGTCATTTTGGATAGTGTAATTTGATCTAGATGATGGATATGCAAATTTCATCATTGATGTCAAAGTGTTGTTGGAAAAAAGATGGAAAGATCACAAGGCCAACCTAATCTAGATCCAAGATTATAATTGGCCTAATTATTTCATAGTGTACTAATTAGAGAATTATTATTTGACAGTTGAAGAATAAGCAGGCCAAGTATGTAGTGGAGTAATGAGCATCAAGCTGGCATCAACATGGCACCAACAAATCTTGGATGTCCTCTTGTTTTGTCTTTTTCTTATTTTTAAGACTTTTCAAAAATTATATGTTGTAATAGGTCATATTAAGGGGTGGGTATATGAAAAGTCATTTTTGGAATGTGAAAGGTTTAAAGCTTGTAGCTTCCTTCACCCCTATAAGAAGGAAACCAAGACCTTGGGTAAGCTCTCTAGGAAATTCATTTTGGAAAAATACATTATAAGGCCTACTCTTAAAATATATATCAATAAAATCGAACCACATTTCTCTGGTGCCATATATCTAGTTCTCAATTGCTTGTTGAATATTCATGTTATACTTTATCTAGTTGTCTTCATTTTTATTTCTATTTATTATTTGAATTAAGATATCAAGTATATGTTTAGTTATTCAAAACACATTTGTTGTTTTTGGGTGGTTTATCTATTGAATAGATCACTGTAACTTTAAGGATTCAATTTGGATAAATAAGAAGAGCCAGGTAATAATAATATTGCATATCTATGCTAGTCATAGACAATTCCATGCCTAGTAATTTGAGTTGTGGCTAGATATAAAGCACAAATATTTCTTTGAATAGTCTCCGTTACCCAATTATTGAGAAAGGCACAAATCAATTATTTTCTAAAATCATTTCCTTATATCATATTCAAAAATTCCAATTTTAATTTTATTTTATGTAGGAGTAGGAGTAATAGTAGAGTGGAAAATTTATAAAAAATCTAATTCAAATCATATGCCAGTTTGGATTAGTGTGAATAGGATGATTTAATTTAAAAAATTACATAAATCCCTTAATTTTCTCTAAAGTCACCAACAAATTTGAGGAGTAATTAATCATTAGTGAATATAAGGCAACAACCACCTAGGCAAAGCAAAGCCTAAAGTATAGAGAATCCTAACCACTTGGGTTGATTCTATTAGTTGGAAAAATTGGTTATATAACCTAATCATAAATCTTGGCATATTTTAAAGTTTTTGCATACTGAAAATTTGAGAAGCAATAGAAGGCTTTGGAAATTTTAAGAAAGGAAACTTGCATAGATCCACATGATGCCAATGCATTTATCAAGATGGCTGAGTTGTTAATATTTTCAGACTCCAATGCAGCGTTAGATTCTCTTAAGACACTGAAGTCTCTTTTGAAGAAGAATAGAGAAGAATCACCCATTGAATTTTTAAACAACATTGGGGTTCTTCATTTTGAGCGTGATGAACTAGAGTTGGCTTAATAGAGTTGGCTAATGTTTTGCCTCTACATAAATCTCTATGGTTAGTTTTGTGAAATTTATACTTTTATGATTCTCACAGTTACTGAAAAAGGTAGTGTTTATGAAGGAATGGAAAAGATGCATAGAGCCTTTGAATTATACTTGTATTATGCAATGGCATTAAATAATTTAGCAAACCATTTTTTCTTCACAGGGCAACATTTATTTGTGGAACAGTTGACTGAGATAGCTCTTGTTTCAACTAACCACCTTCTTATGAAATCTCATTCATATTATAATCTTGCATGATCTTGTCATAATAAAGGTAATTATGACACCACTGATAGCTATTACATGGAATCAGTCAAAGAAATCTAGAGGCCACAGGATTTTTTGGGCAGGTTCAATTGAAGCTGGGATATCTTAAGAGTTCTTTCTTAAATTTTGGAAAGGTTTTGGAGGTCCACCCTAAGAACTATGAGAGAAGGATTTGGAAATTTTAAGAAAGACAACTCGCATAGATCCACATGATCCCCATACATTTATCAAGATGGGTGAGTTATTAATATCATTAGACCATACTACAACCTTAGATTCTCTTAAAACAATAAAGTCTCTCTAAAAGAAGAGCAAAGAAGAAGTACACATTTAATTGTTAAATGAAATAGGGGTTCTTAATTTTGAGCATGATGAATTAGAGTTGGCTCAACAAACTTTTATGGAGGCATTAGGAAATGACATTTGGGTTGAATTCATAAATAATAGCCCCAATGCCAATTATGTAGTTTTTTTTTTGCACTTTAAGGATATGGAATTATTCCAAAGACTAGAAGAACGTGGTGCTTCACTTGAGTTACAAGTTCAATTCCCATATGTTCCAAAATGCATAGAGGAAACTAATGAAAAAATAGTCCCCTAAATCCTATACTTCATGTATGGTTCTGGTATTCAGTTGCCTATGTAACTACTATATGTTGCCAATCAGAAATATATAGATTTTGTGTTTAATGTAACGAGGGTTTTGAATTTCCTCTAAATTCACTATAGAGGTGATCCCCAAATCCAAATTTTCAATAGAGGGCCTCTCCAACTTCAAATTTTTTATAGCAAAATCTAAATTTCTTGTCCTCCTTTTCAAAAGTCACCAGGTCCTCTCCAAACAAGCTTTATTACCCATGCAAGTAGCTATTATAAAAAAAAATGCCTCAGTGATAGGCTAATTACCAACTAACAAAATGAGGAAATATTTAATGACTAATGAATAATGCACAATACACTCCCCTCATAATTTTTTTATTCTAAATTTTGTCTAATTTGTATTTGTGTGAGTAACTATTTAGTCATTTTTATTTGTATGACTAAATAATTTTTTAGTCAATGACAAAATTAGTCATTTATTTACACATTTATAGCTGATTTGCAAAATATTAGTATAATGACATTTTTGGTTTTTGTGACTAAAATTTTTAGTCATGTAGTCATTTATTTGCCAAATTCTACTAGTGGATAGAACAAGAGTATACTATTGTTAACTATTTCAAGAATAGAGGAGTATCTTCAGTGGTTTTAGATTCAATTGGAATGAACATGAAATCATTAGATGAGTATATTTAGATTAATATTGAGACCAAATATAATGAGAAAATTATGGTGCAAGAATGTTCTCAAGAGGACATACAAGAGGGAGTTTATTTGTAGCAGCTAGAGTTGGAGGAAAAGATACTCACAAGGACAAGTGAAAAAGATTAGAAAGAAGATGAATTAATAGTTTAATTATGTAAAATATATATATTTATATAGGAGAATAAGACACAACAAAATCATGTTCAAGTGTTAATGAATAGGTCATTGATTGAGAGCAACATTGAAGACCTCATGGAAACTGATGTAGGAGCTGATGAATATTTTATGAACTCATGGAAACTGATGTAAGATCATGAGCTATTTATTTTTTTAGTCTTCACTAAGTTTATGAGGAATTGTTTAGTCATTTAAAATGTTTTCAAATCTATAACATTCCAAAATTTGGTCATTTAAACCTAATAATGATTTTTCCACCAAAACTTTCTTTTTTAAAATTTGACTTTGTAAAGGATGTTTGAAGAGTCATTGTCCTCTATTAATAAAACCAAAGGTCATGATAATTATTTAAGGGGTCGAGGAAGGTCCTAATTATATTTTGCAATCATTCTAAAATCTTAATTTATAAATTACCATGTAAAACATAACTAAGGTTAAGACTTAGGTTGAGTCTTTTAAGTTAGATAATTTGACAAAATTTAGGAGATTGGAGAAAATAATGTAAAAAGAGGAGATAATAAAAATAAACTCCAAGATTTGGATATAATAAAAATAAAAATAATGAGGAAGTTCTGAAAATAGGGTTTTGAGAGGGTTGCATAATACATTTTAAATGCAAATCAATGAAAGAATTATTTATTTGAGTTCCATGTTTCAAATTCAGTCTAAGAATTCATGTAAGTCAATTTAATTTTTGTTTTAAAACATATTATTTATTTTGAGGGGTATTTATTTGTGTTTCAGGTCTCAATTTACAAGTACAAGTTTGTTATAGTCAAGATAGAGGGTTATAACTATCAAGAAAAGTTATTTTTCACCATTTTTGAGATTGGTCAAGTGCAAAATTAAATTGAAAGAATAGGATATATGTACAGAGAGTATTTTAAGCTAAAAAATATTATAAAATAGGATTTAAATTTTATATTTCTATTCATTTTAAACTCATGTCCTTTGTACATTCAACTAGGGTTTTGGAAGCACTAAAATCACCATAACTTGAAAATGAACCCTTAAAATAGCATAATTTCTTTTATATGTGTGTGAGGATGTTTTTGAATTTTATAAATTATTTTAAATAATTATGGAGGCCTAAATATCAATATATTCAATAATATCAGTCTATAGGTCTACAACAAGCCCTGTTTAGAGCACTAAAAACACTAAAATTAACATCACTTGAAAATGACCTAGACAAATGCAATGAAACTTTTTAGAGTGTTAAATGAAGGATAATTTTAGAATTTTAAAGTTATTTGATATGTTTGAAGAAACAAAGTCCATAAAAAACCTTGTTTTCATATTTGTTTGTATTTTTGAGTTGGAAAAAAGGTATAAATCAATATGGTGAGTTGAGTGACACAAAATTAATGTATAATATACTTTTATTCATGAATATCCATTTTTTGGTCAAAATTTCTAGTCAACAATCTATTAGGCCTTATCTTCCTTAATCCCTCCATCACATATCACTAGCATAATATACATATATTGTATTATTACTATATGGAATATGAGATGGTCAGTGCATATAAACTTAATAAATTATTTTAAATTTAATAATTATGTATAATATAGACTGGAGGTGACCCCAATTGACATAATGTCCATGTATGTGGTAATGTTTGTCAATGCTAAGAATCAACATTGTACTTTACTTAGTTTAGATTATTTTGATAATTTGATCTAATGGTATTGTTATAAATCCGTAGGAAAAGTTATTCTACATTAAGTCATGATTACATAATAAGACAACCATAATTTATGTCCAATGACTTCACATGACATGTTTTTTTGGAAGAATGTCAAACAGTGAAGGGAAAGTGAAGGGAAAGCTAAAGACTTGCTCATATATTCAGACTAACTCAATAGCTTTAGACTCACCCAAAGCTTTGGAATCACCCAGAGATTCAGACTCACTCAATAGCTTCAAACTCACCTAGATATTTTAATCACATAGAGATTCAGACTCACTTAGTAGTTTTTGACTCACCTAGTAGCTTCAAACTCACCTAGTAGCTCCAGATTTAGATAGTTGGCAATTATGGATTCACCTAGTGTGAAGAGAATAAATTGAATTAAAAGAATTTTTAATCGTATAAAAGGTATTAAGGTCTCTACCTTTAAGATTCAATGCAAACATTTCTATGATCAAAGAAATAAAGGATGTAAAAAAATTAACAATGGATGAGTTACATGGAATTCTCATGGCATATGAGATGAATACTGAAAAGGAAAAAATCATCTAAGAAGGAAGAAACCTTCAAAGTTTCTAAGAAAGGAAAATATAAAGATCCTGAATCAAGAGATAACACCAACAATGAAAATGATGGGAAGGATCCCCTATTTGTCAGAAAGCTTAAATAAGATTAGACAAATACAAAGGTAAGCTACCTTTCAAGTGTTTCAATTGTGGTAAAATAGGACAATTTGTTACTAAATGTCCACACAAGGATGATAATAATGATGAGGAAAATCATAATGAGGAAATAAATAATAAGAATGTTAGCATAAGTATGTATTTACCTTGGTTTATTGACTAAGGTAATAGGTCTTTGGTTAGTTGGCTTAACCACTTGGGTTAAGTGGTTAGTTTGTTTTAATCAGACTTAGCTATTTCATGCTAGCTGAAGTTGGTAGTTTCACGCACCTTTTCCATGTTTCTTGGGTGGTTCATTTCTTTACCTATTTAATAGGCCTTCATGTATGGTAGGTGAATATGTGTTGTGTAATGAAATCTAGTTCTCTTTTCAATCTTTATGTTCAATCTAATATGGTAATAGAGCCCATGGTTTGTAGATCCTAAATGGAGGTTTGTAGAATCTAGAGAGGTCAGTGTCTTGCTAGGGAGGAGCTTCATGCACCCAGTGGAACACTGAAGGAGAGAAAAAACTTTGTAAGCTCAACCTGAAGAACAAAAAACTACTTGGGTGGATCAAAAGACCAAATAAGATCAAAAGAAGGTCACAGGAATTAGTTTCAGTTTGTTTAAGTACCCTGCATATTTTTTATGGGCAGACCATATAGTGTAGCACTGTACAGTTCATGGGAGAGGATAAAAATTCAAATCTTGATAATTTTATTATTGTGTTTGATTTTTAAATGTGGAGACCACCTTTTTAAACTTTCATAATAATTATTATGTTATTTTATGTTTTTAGTATAATAGTGTATAATCTCATAACATTTTGTGACCTTATTTTATGATGATTTATCATCTATTAAAATTATTAAATTTGAATTCAAAGTCACATATAAATAGATAAATGTTGTAACTCATTTCACACATAAACATTATCAATTACACACTTAACTTTGAATATATTCGTAATATATTAGACACATACTTTGTTGTTTCAACATTCTTGTCAATTTTATTATTCTATCACATAGATTCTAACTATCAAAGGGTCAGTCAATGGACATTAGCCACACAAACCCTAATATACATAGTTAGAGATTTTAACTCTCTAGAGTCCGCACTCTAGGCTTTTCATATATTTTTCTTGACACTCTAGGCCAAAAATTTAACTATAGAAAGTGTATATTAATAGAAATGAATGAATTCTCTACTCGAGAATCCTATTAGGATCATTTTGTATAATCATGGTAACCATATCCTACCAAATCCAAATGTTAGAGCAACAATAATCACAACTGTAATTACACATTTTAAGGGTCAGATTTTTTACATAAATTTTATGTAACACTCTATACAATATATGTTATTTCTATCTATTTTCATATTTTAGAAAAGGTCTTGTAGGCTAGTGGTAAGTGGTAAAAGTTATATAAAGTATTTATCGCACTCCCGCCATATTCAAATCCAATGCTTGTAGTGATACGAAAAAAAGTGAAGGGATGTCAAAGGATTTTGTAGTCCTACGATGGTCAGATCAAAGGTTGGTGGTATCGTAGTATGAGGTATAAGGGGTAACATGTATCCTGCCATCCCACAATGATGTGTAAGGCTTATGGGGTGGTGGTAAGCAGTGAAAGATGTGGTATAACTATCCATAAGTTCTCACAATCATATGATAGATCTAAATAGGTATTACGATGATGTGGTAAAGTATTAAATGCTAAAATGACTATATCACCAAACTATAGTGGTTTTCATTGATGCCTATGATTGAAGTCCCTACCCATCCATTGGATTAGACCAAATCAATGGTCTATGTTTGAAATACTTGAATGTTGAGATTTGTTGATTTCATGTCATAAACCAGAGTAATGGAAAAATGAATGGCTCCATATTAGAATAAAATTTAAAATTTCTTTATATTTCATCATTCAAGTAAATTTAGTGGTGATTATAGACGGTGAATTCAATCTCTATTTGCACACTTCAACCATTTTCCAACTAGGTAAGTCTACCTCATCACTCTCTTCATAAAAGTTGGTATTTAGTTTATACTTTGTTTTCAACTGATTTGGTAGAAGTAACTATCAAAACCCTAGTTCACAAAAGCATCAAATTATGGCACCTAATAAATATGAGTCTACAAGTACAAGCACTAAACCCCATTTTCCCAAAAAGTGGTCCCTTCAACAATCACTATTGGACATTTTGCCAAATTTAGTTGATAAAGGGTATAATAAACTATTCAAGGATCTAGTAGAGGGGTGTTGGGATGCTAGAGTCCCTATTTTAGGATGGAGCCTTTTTTGGTATTTTTGGGAAAAGTAAGATGGATAGGGACCGGTTGCAAACACGTGGAATTTTAATTTGGCTAATATTTTTGTGCCAAATATATTCATTGTTATGGATTTTATCAGGATATTGGCATAACACTATCATCCAGTCACCAAAACTATGAGGTTGCCAAATGGGTCACCATTAGTGGCTATGGATAGAAATGTAATCATTAGTTACTTCATGCTCAACAAGCAAGCCCTCACAAAAGTTGACATGAAGAAGAGTGAACAAGAATATACTAGTCTGAGAAATATGCATAAGAGTGATGAGTTTCCCATGTACATGAGGAAAGGGGCCAAAAATAGAAAGATTTCAATCCCAACCATTGTAGTTGAGCCTTTTCCAGTTGATGACTTTTTTTTGTATTTCAAAAATACATATTTTTATTTGTATCAAGTGCTATAAATTGATGCCCAAGATAGAATTCTAGTTTGCATGATGATGATGGCCATGAGAATATAGAACCTAGAGGTTAATGTTGAGTATGATTTTGCATCATTTATTGAAAATAAATTACATGACAAGTTTTTAAAAATAAGGGAGAACAAGACACCTATGGAGTTCAAATATTATTTTTTGTTGTGTCATTTAATTTTATATCAGAATAGAAGGCATTGGTCCAACATGATAGAATTTAGCATGATTGACCAAAAGAGACAGAGATTGCCTACATATTGTTGGTGTTACAAATGGGACACTCATTGTTAGAACTATAACTATGTTTTGTTCCATGATAATTTCTCAGTCATAATAATGAATTCCCTTCATATCCTTTTCCCTACATTGACCAAAGAGGTCAGAGAAATGTTGAGGCCTCTTGCTCATAGGCTAGAATAGGGTCACAAACAAAACTTTGGTTATTGGTATTTCTTCCCTGACCATACTATAATCAGAGTATAGGGGTGTACTCAACCAACACATGTGTTACTAAGATTTTTGCCAAATAGAATTGATTTTCTTGAATTCATGTGGCAGATGCTTTGGATGGAGAAAGATGTGATGAAAAAATAAAAGAAGGGAATATTTATTCAAGATTCCACTGTGTTTGGTGAATGGTACATTGGTGTTGATACCTTGGAGGAGTTGTAAGCCTATTTGAAGGCTAAATATTCTTTGAATTAGGGATAGATAGGTTTGTCATCTAGAGGGTCACATGAACTTTGTTAGACAAGTCATCCTTACCAAGATAGGGATATCCCATCAAATCAATTTTGATGAGGATGTGATTAGATTGTGTCACTTTTGAAGGGGTATATAATAGGAAATGAAAATGGGAAATTTTGAAGAAGATTAAGGATGACAAAAGAAAAAAAAATGCTAATATTTCAAGATTTTTCGTTGAAGCGAAGGACCTTTTGAAAAGAATATATTTTATCAGTTTGAAAAAAAATATATGGAAATTATGAGATGTAGACTACAAAGGATACCAACCTCCCTATCAAAAAGAAAACATGAGATGTGATTCAATAACTTGGTCCAGATGCAATTTCAGTGAAAGATCCAGTGATTCCCAATTTACCACCTATCAAAAGGCAAAAGACTGATGATGTTTCTCCACTGGTTCCATATGAAATGAATAAAGGAGTTGGTGACTCTGAAGAGGTGGATAGTATTTTGAGGCATATGGGAAAGGAAGAGGAAGTTGATCAACCCCTTGTTCATCAAGAAACAAAATCACACAAACCTAAAATAATAATGGATGAAAAGGCACAAGGTGAGCCTAAACTACAAGAAGATTAAAGGGTTGTGGCTTCTATGATGTTCATCAAGGATGATGATTTCATCAATACCTCAGAGTTCAAAGATTTTTGGCTAAAAATTAAGATGAAGAAATTTGAATAAACTGTGGAAATAAATAAAATGAGTGCTGATGAATTTCATCATGATTAAATTGTGACACAGACTTTCAAGGATTTAAAATTGATGAAAAAAATGTCAGCCCTGGTTAGGCTAGATAAATGGTTTTGAAGAGTAATATGTCGATCATCCTGGCCTTGAATTGAAGAAAATGTTTTTTTTTTGGACCAAGTGAGAAATCAAGATGACCCCATGATGGTTTTTGAGTTTGATTATGAAGATGGTGTGAGTGGTTATGGGTTTAACCAAAAGACAAAGACTAGCAATATGGCCCACACAGAAGAACAACAACAATCTAAGATTGTTTGATGTAGTCCATGAGTTGAGTGGAATAGCTATGGTGAAAACATTTTAGGATACATCAGTGCTTGAAGCTTCCACCCTTACTATGCACTATGCAATGTTCACATAAGTTGTTGTCAAGAAAATAGAGCAATGATTGTTTGACTATGAAAAAAATCAAATTGAGATGAACGATGAAGTGAATAGGTTGTATTTGGAAAATGTCAAACTAAAGAAACATTTGAAGGGTGTTGATTCTTAAATCTAAGAAATTATGCCATACCAAGCCCCTGTGCCATAAATAACTAGTGATAATATAGTACCATTTGATCAGTTGAATGCATTGAAGTTGAAGTTGGAAAAATAAATTGAAGATTTGAAAAAGTAAAATGAGAAGACAAAGGATGTGGCCAAATTGAAAATCCTTGAGGTGTTTAAGAGGATTTTAGAATACAGAGTAAAATTGGTTGTTGATAAGTTGGGAGATGTGCATGAATGTTATTCTTCCTTGTCTCTGGCCATTGATCAGTTGAATTTTAATCTTTCTATTTTGGATCCAATATACAAGAAATGGAAACCTGCACACCATACATTGCTAAACTTTTCCAAAGTTTTACAAAGAGATCCATGTGCTCCACCATCACTCAAGCCAATAAAGAAGATATTGAAAATGATCATAGATGAATTCAGTATGTGAATGGTAAGAGCTAAAAAATGTAGGCAAAGATTGATTATTTTGATACCTTCAAACACCGGTTTATTCCTTCCATTATAATAGAATAAAAAAATCATCAAATGTTTTGATACATGGAAAAGTGAATATGGTCAAAAAAAATTCAAGTCATTAATTTGTTGAAAAAATATCAAAACATAAATATTCTCAGTTTTAATTTCATTTTGGATAGAGTGATTTTCTCTAGATGTTGGATATGCAAAGTTCATCATTAATGTCAAAGTGCTGTTGGACAAAAGATGGAAAGATCACCAAGCCAACTTACTCTAGATCCAAGAATATAAGTGGCCTAATTATTTTATAGTTTACTAATTTTAGAATTAGAATTTGACAATTAAAGAATAAGCAGGCCAAGTATGCAGTGGAGTAATGAGCATCAAGCTGGCATCAACATGGCACCAACAAATATTGGATGTCCTCTTGTTTGATCTTTTTCTTATTTTTAAGACTTGTCAAAAACTATATGTTGTAATAGGTCATATTAAGGGGTGGGTATATGAAAAGTGATTTTTGGAATTGGAAAGGTCTAAAGCTTGTAGCTTCTTTCACCCCTATAAGAAGGAAACCAAGACATTGGGAAATCTCTCTAGGAATTTCATTTTGGAAAAATACATTGTAAGGCCTACTCTTCAAAGAAATATCAATAAAATCAAACCACATTTCTCTGGTGCCATATATCTAGTTCTCACTTGCTTTTTGAATATTCATGTTATACTTTATCTAGTTATCTTCATTTTTATTTCTCATTATTATTTGAATTAAGATATCAAGTATATGTCTAGCTATTCAAAACACATTTGTTGTTTTTGGGTGGTTTATCTATTGAATAGATCAATGTAACTTTGAGGATTCAATTTGGATAATTAAGAAGAGCCAGGTAATAATAATATTACATATCTATGCTAGTCATAGACAATCCCATGGCAAGTAATTTGAGTTGTGTCTAGATATAAAGAACAAATATTTCTATGAATAGACTCCATTACCCAATTATTGAGAAAGGCAAAAATCAATTCTTTTCTAAAATCATTTCCTTATATCATATTCAAAAAATCCAATTTTAATTTTATTTTGTGTAGGAGTAGGAGTAATAGTAGAGTGGAATTTTTTTTTAAAAATCTAATTCAAATCATATGCTAATTTGGATTAGGGTGAATAGGATGATTTAATTGACAAAATTACATAAATCCCTTAATTTATTCTAAAGTCACCAACAAATTTGAGGAGTAATTAATCATTAGTGAATATAAGGTAACAACCACCTAGGCAAAGTAGAGCCTAAATTATAGAGAATCCTAACCACTTGGGTTGATTCTATCAGTTGGCCAAATTGGTTGCATAACCTAATCATAAAGCTTGGCATACTTTTAAGGTTTTGCATACTACAAATTTGAGAAGCAATAGAAGGCTTTGGAAATTTTAAGAAAGTCAACTTGCATAGATCCGCATGATGCCTATGCATTTATCAAGATGGCTGAGTTGTTAATATTTTCAGACCCCAATGCAGCCTTAGATTCTCTTAAGACACCAAAGTCTCTTTTGAAGAAGAACAGAGAAGAAGTACCCATTGAATTTTTAAAAAACATTGGGGTTCTTCATTTTGAGCGTGATGAACTAGAGTTGGCTTAATAGAGGTGGCTAATGTTTTGCCTCTACATAAATCTCTATGGTTAGTTTTGTGCATTTTATACTTGTATGATTCTCATAGTTAGTGAAAAATTTAGTGTTTATGAAGGAATGGAAAAGATGCATAGAGCCTTTGAATTATATCTGTATTATGTAATGACATTAAATCATTTAGCAAACCATTTTTTCTTCACAGGGCAACATTTTTGTGTGGAACAGTTGACTGAGATAGCTCTTGTTTCAATTGACCACCCTCTTATGAAATATCATTCATATTATAATCTTGCATTATCTTATCATAATAAAGGTAATTATGACACCACTATTATCTACTACATGGAATTAGTTAAAGAAATCCAAAGGCCGTAGGATTTTGTGGACATGATCAATTGAAGCTGGGATATCTTAAGAGTTCTCTCTTAAATTTTGAAAAGGTTTTGGAGGTCCACCCTGAGAACTATGAGAGAAGGATTTGGAAATTTTAAGAAAGACAACTCGCATAGTTCCACATGATCCACATACATTTATCAAGATTGGTGAGTTATTAATATCGTTAGACCATACTACAACCTTAGATTCTCTTAAAACAATAAAGTCTCTTCTAAAGAAGAGAAAATAAGAAGTACACATTTAATTTTTAAACAAAATAGGGGTTATTCATGTTGAGCATGATGAATTAGAGTTAGCTCAACAAAATTTTATGGAGGAATTAGGAAATGACATTTGGGTTGAATTCATAAATAAAAGCCCCAGTGCCAATTATGTAGTTTTTTTTTGCACTTTAAGGATATGGAATTCTTCTAAAACCTAGAAGAAGGTGGTGTTTCACTTGAGTTACAAGTTCAATTCCCATATTCTCCAAAATGCGTAGAGGAAACTAATGAAAAAATAGTCCCCTAAACCCTATACTTCCTGTATGGTTTTGGTATTTAGTTGACTATGTAACTACTGTAAGTTGCCAATCAGAAAGGTATAGATTTTATGTTTAGTGTAATGAGTGTTTTGAAATTCCTCTAAATTCACTATAGAGGTCATCCCTGAATCCAAATTTTCAATAGAGGGCCTCTCTAACTTCAAATTTTTTATAGAAAAATCTAAATTCCTTGCCCGCCTTTTCAAAAGTCACTAGGTCCTCTCCAAACAAGATTTATTACCCATGCAAGTAGCTATTATAACAAAAAATGTGTTAGTGCTAGGCTAATAACGAACTAATGAAATGAGGAAATATTTAATGACTAATGAATCATGCACAATACACTCCTGCCATAATTTTTTTGTTCTAAATTTTGACTAATTTGTATTTGTGTAACTATTTAGTCATTTTTATTTGTATGACTAAATAATTATGTAGTCAATGACAAAATTAGTCATCAATTTACACATTTATAGCTGAGTTGCAAAATATTAGTAGAATTTAGAAATTTTTAGTTGTTGTGACTAAAATTTTTAGTCATGTAGTCATTTATTTGCCAAATTCTACTAGTGGATAGAACAAGAGTATACTATTGTTAACTATTTCAACAATAGAGGAGTATCCTTAGTGGTTGTAGATTTGATTGGAATGAAAATGAAATCATTATATGAGTATATTTAGATTAATTTTGAGACAAAATATAATTAGAAATTGATGATGCAAGAATGTTCTCAAGAGGACATACAAGAGGGAGTTTATTTGTAGTAGCTAGAGTTGGAGGAAAAGATACTGACAAGGACAAGTGAAAAAGATTGGAAAGAAGATGAATTAATAGTTTTATTGTGTAAAATATCTATCTTTATATAGGAGAAGAAGACACAACAAAATCACGTTCAAGTGTTAATGAATAGGTCATTGATTGAGAGCAACATTGAAGACCTCATGAGTAGGAGCTGATGAATATTTTATGAACTCAGGGAAACTAATGCAAGATCATGAGATATTTAGTTTTTTAGTCTTGAATAAGTTTATGAGGTATTGTTTAGTCATTTATAAGGTTTTAAAATCTATAACATTCCAAAATTTGGTCATTTAAACCTAATAATGATTTTTCCACCAAAACATTCTTTTTTAAAATTTGACTCTATAAAGGATGTTTGAAGAGTCATTATCATCTCTTAATAAAACCAAATGTCATGATAATTATTTAAGGGGTCGAGGAAGGTATTAATTATATTTTTCAATAGTTCTAAAGTCTTAATTTATAAATTACCATGTAAAACACTACTAAGGTTAAGACTTAGGTTGAGTCTTCTAATTTAGATAATTTGAGAAAATTTAGGATATTAGAGAAAATAATGGAGAAAGAGGAGAGAATACAAATAAACTCAAATATTTGGATACAAATAATGCGGAAGTTCTAAAAATAGGGTTTTGAGAGGGTTGCATAATACATTTTAAACACAAATCAATGAAAGAATGCTTTATTTGAGTTCCATGTTTCAAATTCAGTCTAAGAATTCATGTAAGTCAATTTAATTTTTTTTTAAAACATATTATTTATTTTTAGGGGTATTTATTTGTGTTTCACATCTCAATTTACAAGTACAAGTTTGTTACAGTCAAGAAAGAGGGGTATAACTATCAAGAAAAGTTATTTTTCACCATTTTTGAGATTGGTCAAGTGCAAAAATAAATTGAAAGAATAGGATATATGTATGGAGAGTATTTTAAGCTAAAAAATATTATAAAATAATATTTAAATTTTATTTTTCTATTCATTTTAAACTCATGTCCTTTGTACATTCAACTAGGGTTTTTGAAGCACTAAAATCACCATAACTTGAAAATGAACCCTTAAAATTACATAATTTTTTTATATGTGTGTGAGGATGTTTTTGAAGTTTATAAATTATTTTAAATAATTATGGAGGCCTAAATATCAATATATTCAAGAATATCATTCTGTAGGTCTACAACAAGCCCTGTTTAAGGCACTAAAAACAATAAAATTAACATCACTTGAAAATGACCTA
Source organism: Torreya grandis (assembly GCA_037957365.1). Taxonomy (NCBI): domain Eukaryota; kingdom Viridiplantae; phylum Streptophyta; class Pinopsida; order Cupressales; family Taxaceae; genus Torreya; species Torreya grandis. Next base: position 6,863,340 of record JARHVA010000018.1, read on the forward strand.
GACAAATACATTGAAACTTTTTAGAGTGTTAAATGAAGGATAACTTTAGGTTTTAAAGTTATTTTAAATGTTTTAATAAACCTACAAAAAAATTTATTAAATAAACTTAGTCTACAGACCTAGAAACAAGGTCCATAAAAAACCATGTTGTCATATTTGTTTGCATTTTCGAGTTGGAACACAGGTATAAATCAATATGGTTAGTTCAGTGACACAAAATAAATGTATGAGATACTTTTATGCATGAATATCCCTTTTTTGGTGAAAATTTCTAGTCAACAATCTATTAGGCATTATCTTCCTTAATCCCTCCATCACATATGACTAGCATAATATACATATATTATATTATTACTATTTCAAATATGAGATGGTCGGCGCATATAAACTTAATAAATTATTTTAAATTTAACAATTATTTATAATACAAACTGGAGGTGATCCCAATTGACATAATGTCCATGTATGTGGTAATGTTCATCAATGCTAAGAATCAACATTGTACTTTACTTAATTTAGATTCTTTTGATAATTTGATCTAATGGTATTTTTTTAAATCCATAGGAAAAATTATTCTAGATTAAGCCATGATTACATAATAATACAACCATAATTTATGTCCAATGACTTCACATGACATGTTTTTTTGGAAGAATATCAAACAGTTTGCATTTTATTTATTTTAGAAATAAACTTGAAGCTCAAGTCTTGCTACATACATAATTATGTAAATCATTAAATGCAAAAGATTAATATGATGATTCTTCTATTTTGAATTGAATTATTTCTACCTTAATTTACTATGACCTTATTGATATTGACTTGTACCCTCGATTAGCACTTAGTTTACTTGCACGGTCATAGTGTAGATTGTTTTATGTTAAGTACATGCTTTCGATCAAGGTTAAAATTTGGCATTGGTCCTTTTAAGAATGTTATAGCTTAGTGATAATATTTCAGTGTATTAATGTATGATTAGTAAATTGGTACACCCCAATATTATTTATAATTGGTTAAATAACTTCCTAATAGCATATGTAGGAATTTTAAACCTTAGTCAAATACATGTTTTGGGTATAACACAGTTATGGACTTGATCACACTTTAAGCATGAAATAATTTTATTCTATTATTTTTGAATGCTTTTGTATAACATGAATCTTATTTTATAAAAAAAAATTGGGTTGTTACATTTTCGCATCAAATCCCTATTAGAATATTGTCATTAATGTCAAAGGCAAAGTGAAGGGAAGGCTAAAGACTTGCTTACATCTTCAGACTAACTCAGTAGCTTTGGACTCACCCAAACCTTTGGAATCATCCAAAGATTTAGACTCACTCAGTAGCTTCAAACTCACCTAGATATTAATCACATAGAGATTCAGACTCAGTAGTTTTTGACTCACCTAGTAGCTTCAAACTCACCTAGTAGCTCCAGATTTAGATAGTTGGATATTATGGATTCACCTAGTGTGAAAAGAATAAATTGAATTAAAAGAATTTTTAATCATATAAAAGGTATTAAGGTCTCTACCTTTAAGATTCAATGAAAAAATTTCTATGATCGAAGAAATAAAGGATGTAAAAAAATTAACAATGGATGAGTTACATGGAATTCTCATGGCATATGAGATGAATACTGAAAAGGAAAAATCATCTAAGAAGGAAGAAACCTTAAAAGTTTCTAAGAAAGGAAAATATAAAGATCCTGAATCAAGAGATAGCACTAATGATGAAAAAGATGAGAAGGAGCCCCTATTTTTCGGAAAGCTTAAATAGGATTAGAAAAATACAAAGGTAAGCTACCTTTCAAGTGTTTCAATTGTGGTAAAATAGGACACTTTGTTACCAAATGTCCACATAAGGATGATAACAATGATGAGGAAAATCATAATGAGCAAATAAATAATAAGAATGTTAGCATAAGTATGTATTTACCTTGGTTTATTGACTAAGGTAATAGGTCTTTGGTTAGTTTGCTTAACCACTTGGGTTAAGAGGTTAGTTTGTTTTAATCAGACTTAGTTATTTCATGCTAGCCAACGTTGGTAGTTTCATAACCTTTTCCATGTTTCTTGGGTGGTTCATTTCTTTGCCTATTTAATAGTCCTTCATGTATGGTAGGTGAATATGTGTTGTGTAATGCAATCTAGTTCTCTTTTCAATCTTTGTGTTCAATCTAATATTGTATTAGAGCCCATGGTTCGTCGATCCTGATTGGAGGTCTGTAGAATCTAGAGAGGTCAATGTATTGCTAGGGAGGAGCTTCATGCACCCAATGGAAAGCTGAAGGAGAGAGAAAACTTTGTAAGCTCAACCTGAAGACCAAAAAACTACCTAGGAGGATCAAAAAACCAAATAAGATCGAAAGAAGGTCAAAGGAATTAGTTCTAGGTTGTTTGAGGATCCTATTTATTTTTTCTAGGTAGACCATATAGTGTAACACCGTACATTTCATGGCAGAGGATAAAAATTCAAATATTGATCATTTTTAGTGAAATAAAAGTGTAAAGTATGAGTTAATTCATAACTTTAACAATGGTGCAAATGATTTCTAATTTGGTTGAGAAACGAGCTCAAAATCTACGCCCAAAATTTTATAGGTAGGCCAATTTTTTGATTGGTTGATTATTTTCATGAAGTTTTTATCCTAAAATTTTATTATTTCAACTATTTTTAATTATTTAATTGAGATAAATCAAAACTTTAGCCAATAGGGGTTATTGGGGACCTACCATTGATTAATAATCATGGAAGCATCAAGGAAGTTAAAAATTTCACCATTTTTTGAGTTTTTTATCTAGATATGGATGGAGAAATAACTTTTTAAATAAGAGTTGTGGATTTCTTTATTTAATTTTTTTTGTGATAGAAAAATGTGAGATCTTACAAACGGTATTGAGTTTATTACTGAAAACTGGTAGCGTTGTTCAATGTTAATACAAAATCAATGTGTATAAAGAATTTTTACAAAATTCATTATAATTTTTTTATTTAATTATTATCATGAAAAATTAGGTCAAATGGCTAGTATTCAACACCTGTTACTACCTGATTCCCAAAAATTGACTGGCAAGAACTTTAGTTTGTGGAGGCATAAGGCTTTGATGATATGTGAATATTGAAACCTTGATCAAATAGTGCTTATTAAAGAGAAAATTACTAACATTGGTTATGATGACTATGATAAACATCATCATGAGGCTCTTATGTTGATAAAATTGTTAGTAGCAGATAATCTAATATTAGAGGTTAGAAATGCAACCACTACATTATCTTTGTAGACTAATCTTACTTCTAAATACTAGGCTTCTAAAGCCTATAGGGTATTATATTTGAATAATTTGTTGTTTTCTACTAATATGCAAGAGGGTGGCTCCATTTCTAAGTTATTGTTATAGATTAAAGACATTAGTGATCAGTTGAACGATGTGTAGAAGCTTATTAATGAGTGAGATTTGATTGCTCTAGTTATGCAAAATATTTCACCTTCATTTGAGTCATTTGTGGAGTCCTTGTACATGATTGCTAAGATGCAGACTTTAGACTTTGAAAAATTGTCTACATTACTATTGTATAAGGAGAGACGGCATGAGTAGGTAGTGTTGTCTACATTTACTTCTATAGAGAGTGTATTCTTAATCAAGGGAAAGGTTAAGTAGCTTGTTAAAATTACTAGGTCTTCGATAAAAACTTCATAAGTAAGTGGTTATAATAATAGATCTAAGTGGAAATGTTTTTACTATAAGTAACCTAGTCACCTTAAGAAAGATTGTAGGAAAAGACAACATGATATGGCTAACCCTATAAAGAAAGCTCATCATGCAAATGTAGTTGAAGGTGAAAGTGAGGAAACATCTCCTAATTTTTCTTTTATGGCTTCCAGTGGTAATTATAGGGTGGATCAAGATTGGTACTTTGATTAAAAGGCATCTTACCATTATACATGTCATAAGGACTGGTATGTTGATTTTGTTAAAAATGACAATAATAATAAATATGTATCTTTAGGAGATGGTGGGACTCATTTTTTGAAAGGATATGGTAATGTTTAGATTAGTTTTAATGGTACAGTTTGGTATACATTTAAGAATGTTAGGTATGTTCTTGATATGATCAAAAATTTGTTTTTAACTTGTGAGATCACTTCAAAATCTGATTTTGTTATAAAGTTTCAAGGACAAAAATGTTTAGTCACTACTAGAGATAACAAGATTATTGCTATTGAGATTGCTTAGGAAGGCCTGTATAAGCTTGCAGATCTATAGAGGGAAAAATAAAGTGCACTTATTATAGTTGATAGCACATGTTCACTATGGAATGAAAGGTATGGGCATCTGAATTTCTAGTATTTGACTACATTGAATAAGACAAAGATGGTTAAGGGGATTCATTCTATTCAATATAGTCATCATGTATGCATTGGATGTCAGTTGGGGAAGCAAGTTATACATTCATTTGATGTTGGTAAAGCTTCAAGAGCTAAGGGAGTATTAGATTTGGTACATACAGATTTGCATGGTCCAATCTAGACACTTACCCCTTATATATCCCATTATTTTCTATTTTTGGTCGATGACTTCTCTAAGAAAAAGTGGATATACTTTCTAGTGAAAAAAAAGATTATTTTTCTAACTTCCTTATTTAGAAAGCTATGGTTGAAAAATAGAAGAGACGGTTAGTGAAATCTCTTAGAATAGATAATAGGGGTGAGTTCATCTCAAGATAGTTCAAGGAGTTTTGTGCCACTAAAATCATACATAGATAGTATAATACCCCTTACACTCTATAACAAAATAGAGTTATGGAAAGGTGAAATAGGATGATGATGGACATGGCTTATTGTATGGTCCAAAGTAGAAATGTCCCATATAGATATTAGGCAAAATCAATGAATATGATAGTGTACATCCTCAATAGATGTCTTAAAAAATCATCAGAGAATAGGACTCCAAAGGAGGCTTGGTCAGGTCAAACTCTAGATGTAAGTATTTTCTGAATTTTTGGTTGTGTAACTTTTGCAATTATTCCTAGTCAAAGAGATGTAACTTGCATGCAAAAATCAAAGCATACATGTTTTTTGGGTATGGTGAGCAATCAAAGGCCTATAGATTACTTGATGTTTCTACTAACAAAGTTGTAGTAAATAGAGATCTCATAGTAAATGAATAGATGCCATACTTCACAGCAATTGGTATAGTTTCAGATATTGAGTCATTGTTTCCTTCTAATGATTCTATTATAAGTTATGATGTGAAAGTTAAGTAGGATTCTAATTCATCAGTGGAATCAGATTCCAATGAGGGAATTGATGTAAGTCATTGTGAGGTTCCAATAGAATAACCAAAGAAACCAAAGTGGTATTCTGCCACAATGGAAGCACTAAAGGAAGGAGACTTTCCACAAGGTGTGGAAGCAAGAAAACTGAGATCAAGAAAGCAGTTTGGAAATAGAGGTGAGCATGAAAATTTTGCTCTGACATCTATTGTTTCACATGTATTTGAGCCTAATTATTTTTCAGAGGATAAAGGGAAGCATGAGTAGGAATCAACCATGTAATTGGAATATGATTCCTTGATGAAAAATAAGACTTTTGAGCTCATGGAGCTACTACCAAGAAATAAATCCATTCATTGTAAATAGATTTACAAGGTAAAATGTAAAGAAAATGGTTTCTTAGACAAACACAAAACCAAACTTGTTGCAAATTTTTATACATAAGAGGAAGGGGTTGATTATGAGTAGACATTTGCTCCTACTACAAAGATGGTAACTTTTCATTTGATTATTTCTAGTGTTGCTCAGTTTGGATGGTAGGTGCACCAAATAGATTTCAAGAGTGATTTATTAAATAGATATTCAGAGGAGGAAGTCTACATGGTTCAGCCAAAAGGGTTTTCAGGTTCTTGGTAAGGAATATCTTATTTTCAAGTTGATCAAGTCCTTGTATGGGCTTAAGCAGGGTCTTCAAACCTGGTATATGAAGATAGATACATACCTTAGGGAGTTTGGTTTCAAAGGTGTAACTCAGAACCAACTCTCTATGTAAAGGTGTATGGTGATAATATATTGACTCTCATTATATATTTTGATTATTTAGCCATCACTTGGAGTATTACTAGTCTCATTCAATAGATGAAGGCTGATATTTGTTGTACTTTTGACATGATAGACTTAGGACTACTAAAATATTGTTTAGGTGTTAAGTTTTGTCAAGGTGATTATGTTGTATTCGTGTCATAGAATAAGTATGACAAATCATTATTGGAAAGGTTTATAATGATGGATTATAATCCAACTCACACACCTATAAAATTTGGAGCTAAAATTTCAACTGACACTACTTCACCTTTGATCAATGAAATAATGTATCGGTAGCTAGTGGGTAGTCTCATTTACCTCACTACCACTAGACCAAATATTTAATTTCTAGTGAGTTTTCTATTTTTCTTCATGTCTAAACCATAGGAAGTACATTGGTTAGCTACAAAATGGGTATTAAGATATGTCAAAGGTACTCTTGACTTTAGCATACTATATGAGAAGTCTGTATATTTTGAACTTTTAGAATATTCTAACTCTAATTGGGTAGGATCAATAGATTTAAGAAAATATATAGCAAGATATGTATTCACTCTTGGTTTAGGATTTTTCTCGTGGTAGAGAAAACTACAAAATATAGTGGCATTATCTCCAACAAAAGCAGAGTATAAATGTATGGTCAATGCAGGTTGTGAAACTATGTGAATAAATAAAATATTGGAAGATCTTTAGTTTGAGTCATCAAAGTCTAATCTAACTTTTTGTGACAACCAGAGTGTTTTGAAGATGGTGAAGAATCTAGTATTCCATGCTAGGACCAAACACATTGAGTTTCACCATTATTACATCCAATAGTTAGTTACAAATCTACTGCCCCCCACTATAGAGCATCTAGCTGATATAATGACCAAACCACTTGGTACAAACAAGTTCATAAAATTCAAAGATAACCTTGGTCTTATTTCTAGTTTTGTCATTAAGGGTGGGTGTTAGTGTAATTATTTATTTACATTGGGTTATTGACTAAGGTAATAGGTATTCGATTAGTTGCCTTAACCACTTGGGCTAAGAGGTTAATTTGTTTTAATCATACTTATCTATTTCATGTTAGCTGATGTTGTTAGTTTCACCCACCTTTTCCATGTTTCTTGGGTGGTTCATTTATTTGCCTATTTAATAGGCCTTCATGTATGGTACGTGAATATGTGTTGTGTAATGCAATTTGGTTCTCTTTTCAATCTATGTGTTCAATCTAATAAATAAAAGCTTCAAACAATACAAAAATATTAAAAAACTTGGTAAGCACAATAAAAGTCTTTATTCTAAAAATGATAGCAGCTCAATTGATGAGAGTGATGGGAGCATTTCAGGAAGTGATAGAGAATAAATTTTTTTCATGACTATAGGAATAATGAATGATGCCTCTATAAGTGAAGACACCTTGAAAGAGGAGGACAATGTTGAAGATGAAGGAGAAGTAAATCTTGAAGAGGAACTCATTTGTGTTTTAGGTGAGATAAAAGTTCTTAAGAAGAAGAATCTAAAACAAATATTACAGATTAAAAAATAAAAAAGAAGAAAATTATGATCTTAAGACTAAAATAGAAGAGCCAAGAAGATAGAGGAGGAATTAAGAGTTTATATTAAGGTAAAAGAAGATGACATTGCCAAAGTAGAAAAAGAAGTTTATTTATTAAAGAAGGAATTAGAGAAGACATGTGATAAATTTAAAATCACCAAAGTATTGGATGAGATTCTCAATTACCAAAGGTCATCATGCATCAAGACTGGTCTTGGTTATGAAGAGAACCAGAAGAGCACGGGTAGAGTGCAAAAACAATAGAACCACCTATGAGGATAAATACAAAGAAGCCAAAGAGATATGCATATACACTTAAGAGGTCTATGAATATACTAAGTGGAAAGAAGACAAAGCATGTCAATTCTCCATAGAGAAAATATAGGTAAGGACATCCTTGTTAGAGATCTCAGAAGATCATCTCTATCAAGGTAGAACAATTTGATAAGGTACACAAGCTACTTCTATGGTTATTGCTATTATTGTAATAAATTTGGTCATAGAGCAATAGAGTTTAATGCACATGCAAGAAATGAATATGCATGGAACTATGGAAAAGACATTTATGGATTTTTCAATAGAAACTATAACTCATTTACACCATTATCAAATTACAAAGAAAGTGACCTTGTATGTTATAATTGCAATAACTATGGTCATATAATATGATTATGTAGGAGTATTTTCATAGAAAACCCTAAAAAAAACAATAAGGTGAATACCCCGGTTACGAATAAAAAGGAATCTAAAAAGATATGGATAGAGAAGCAAGAGGAAGTTAATCAAAAAATAGAAAAATGTATGCTTGTTCAAATAATGTTTCATGCACAAAATGAAGGGTAGTAGTGGTATATTGATAGTGGGTGTTCAAGCCACATAACAAGGGATAAAAGAATATTTCTCACTTTGAATAAAATGAGGGAAGGTACAATAAAGTTTGGGGATAATGTTATGGCTAGGATTGACAAATAAGGTACCCTCAACCTTGATAATGGAAAGACAAAAATTGAAAATGTTTTGTATGTTAAATATTTGAAGCATAATCTATTGACTATCATACAAATGTGTGATCAAGGACACATACTCACATGTTATGCTCAAGGCTATGAGATCAGTAGAGTAGACACAAGAAAATTATTTACAGATGCAAATAAAACATCAAATAATCTATACATACTCAGTGCAGTAAAAGGAAAAGAATGCTACATGATTCAAGTTGATAAAAGGTGGCTATGGCATAAAATAATGGGCAATATGAATTTTGATAATTTGGTGAAAATCAGCACTAAGAATGTTCTAAGAGACATGACAAAAATCACAAAACATTTAAACACTATTTGTAAGTAATGTCAGCATGGGAAGCAACCATGAGTGAGTTTCAGATCAAAAGAGTACTCAACAACCAAGCCATTGGAATTGATCCATACATATATGTGTGGACACATAATAATGCAAACCATACAAGGTGAGAGTTATTTTATTTTTCTTATTGATGATTATTCTAGAATGACATGGGTTGCCTTTCTAAAAGAGAAATTTGAGGCATTCAAAAAATTTAAAGCTTTTAAAGCTTTGGTTGAAAATGAAATGGATCTAAAGATCAAATGACTAAGATTAGATCAAGGGAGTGAGTTCTTTAAATTAATTTAATGAATTATGTGAAGATCATGGAATAAAGAGACATTTCTTAGCCACTAGGACTCCATAACAAAATGGAGTTGTAGAGAGAAAGAATTGAATTGTGTAAGAAATGTCAAGAATAATGCTAAACTAATCCATGCTTTTAGATAGATATTGGAGAGAGGCAGTCAACACCATAATTTAAAACTTGAACAGAGGGAAAATAAGGGTAAATAATAATAAAACACCCTATGAGCTGTGGAAGGGTAGACAAACTCTGACCAAATACTTCAAAGTTTTTAGAAGCAAATGCTACATCAAAAGAGATGATGAAGACTTGGGGAAGTTTGAATCAAGAGCTAATGAAGGTATGTTTCTTGGTTATTCCTCAAAGAGTAAAGCCTATAGATATTATAATATAAGGTTGTAAATAATTATAGAGAGTGCCATTGTTAGAATGGATGAAACTAGGCCTAAACAAGTGAGTGTACCAATTAATATTCATTTAAAATAATCAAACTTCAAGAAAGAAGAAAAAGTAGCAAAAGAAAGTCAAGAAGAAGAAAAGGAAGATAAAAGGGCACCATCCAAATTTGTTTAGAAAAAACATGTAGAAAATAAAATGATCAATGATATTTATGCTGGAGTGCAAACTAAGAGAAGGATAATGAATACATCAAAAAATGTAAACTTTTCTCTATTGTCAAAGATAGAACCAAAAAGATTCTCAGAAGCTAGCAATGATAAGCATTGGATTAATGCCATGGAAGAAGAATTAAACAAAATAGAGAAGAATGAAACTTGGTAAATTATTTCCAAACTAAAGGATAAGAATTTAATTGGAATTAAATGGGTCTTTAGGAACAAACTAAATGAATAAGGCAAGGTAACAAGGAAAAAGGCAAGACTAGTTTGTAAAGGCTATGCTGAAGTAGAAGGTGTTGACTTTGAGGATCATTTTGCACCTATGGTAGGATTAGAAGCCATAAGACTATTCTTAGCATATGGGATTCAATAATTTCAAGGTCTATCAAAAGGATGTGAAGTCTACATTTTTCAATGGGAATCTTGAAGAAGAGGTTTACATACAACCTTAAGGTTTCTCTCTATCAGGGAATAAGGAATATGTGTATAGGCTGAAGAACACATTTTATGGACTAATGCAAGCCCATATAGCTTGGTAAGATAGACTTGATAGATACTTGCTTGATCAAGGTTTCAAGAGAGGAGTGGCTGATAGTAACCTATACATCAAGACTGAAGGTGAGAACTAGTTAATTATGGTTGTGTATGTTGATGACATTATTTTTGGTAGAGACAATGATAATATGTCTCAAGAATTTTCATGGGTAATAAAATAAAAATTTAAAATGTCTATGTTAGGAGATTTATCATTTTTCCTTGGGCTGAAAATTACTCAGTCAAGTAAAGGAATCTTCATCTCTCAGACCAAATACATTAAGGAAATGTTGAATAAATTCAATATGGATGATTGTAAATTAGTAAGTACTCCAATGGTAATAGGATGTAAGTTGAGTAAAGATGATGAGTTAACAAAATTTTATTAGACCTTGTATAGATCAATGATTGGAAGTCTATTGTATACTACTACATCAAGACCATATATCATGTATACTGTAGGTCTAGTGACTAGATTTCAAGTAGCACCAAAAGAAACACACTTACAAGTAGGCAAAAGGATATTTAGGTATCTCAAAGGCACTATGGATCTTAGTTTGTGGTACCCAAGATGAAAGGAATTCACTTTGACAACTTATACTGATGCAGATTGGGTAGGTAACATTGATGACAGAAAGAGCACAAGTGGAGGTATATTTTTTCTTGAAAAAAGTCTTGTGTCATGGTTGAGTAAGAATAATCCTTAAGTTTCCTTGTCTATAGCTAAAGATGAGTACATAATAACAACATCATGTTGTACACAAATATTTCGAGTGAAACAAATCTTGAGTGATTTTAGAATTGAGTACATCAAACCAATTTTTATTTTTTGTGATAATATAAGTGCAATAAACATCTCCAAAAATCCAATTATGCATTCAATAAATAAACATATTTCCATCAAGTATCACTTTCTACGAGAACAAGTTGTAGATCAACAAGTAAATATGGAGCACATTTCCATAAAGGAACAGATAGTAAATATCTTCATGAAGTCCCTCCCAAAATAAACTTTTGAGTTTATAAGGCAAAAATTAGGAGTGATCCATTTTTTATCTAGTCATTAAATCCATTAAAAAAATCATGGATTAAAGGGGAGCTAATCATAGTATTATTCAGATCCATGGATATTTTGGTGATATACATTGTTGTATGTCTCTTTATCATTAATGTCAAAAGGGGAGAAAAGGAGGAAAAATACAACAAAGGGGGAGTTCATGTACTATTTTTTCTACAAGGATTGCCATCAATGATAAAGAGGGAGATATTCAGAATATTATCATCGATGTCAAGGTCAAAGTGAAGGGCAAGTTACGCACTCGCTTAGAGCTCTGGACTAACTCAGTATCTTTAGACTCACCCAAAGCTTTGGACTCACTCAATAACTTTAGAATTGCCTAGAGCTTCAAACTGACTTAGTAACCTCAGACTCACCCAATAGTTTTGGACTTGCCCAGTTAGTAGTTATGGACTCATCCAGTGTGAAGAGCAAAGATTAAAGAATGAAAATTAAAGTTGAAATGGAGTTAAATTCATTTGTATTAAATAATGGTCGGCCACCTATTTTAGCATTCATGTTTTGTCAATAATAATCACTGCCCAAGTCTAATGAATTATAATCTAAAATGAAGGACCAACCACCTTTGGAGAGGTCATATCTCTTTAGGTAAATCACACGTGTTCAATGAGGCATAATGAAGATATAAAAGAGAAATGAATGGGAGTTAGAAAGTAAGGACAAATAATTCTTTATATCATACACAAGGAGAAGAAGAGGAATAAGAGAGAGAAGAGGGAGAAGAGAGAAACTTGATTGTAACATCATTTGTTGACGAAGAAATAGTGAGAAGGTATAAATTGTTTAAATGATATCAGTGTCTCAAAATAGAAAGATTAGTGTCTTTCATTAAGTTAGTGTTTGGCAGTGAAGTTGGTGCTTCAATTCAAAGAGATCGATGCCCCTTTATAAGTTGGTGCTTGGCATTGGGTATTGGTGTCTCCAAGTAGGTTGGTGCCTACATAATTTTTATAAAAAGAATTATTGATCTTATGGTTGGATTTGGGTAGTATATCTAAGCAGCATTTCAAGTGTGGTTTTTACCCACCAAGGATTTTCCACGTAAATTATGTGTTGTTATTTACTTGTTCTTGTGTGAATGGTTTCTTTATAAAATTTAATTAGAAAGAAAGTAAATTTTTATTATGCACTGATTCACCTCTCCCCACATGTGCCCCCTCCCTTAGTGTGGTGTGTGCTCAACAAGCCCAAGTTATGTGCTCTAGGAAACTTTGGGAAACAAGTTACTTCTTTTACCTACCTAAGTTATTTTATTTCACCTCAGAATGGTTGGAACTAGATCAGGGGGATTAAATGATGAGAAAACCCCATCATTTGACCATCCTGGTAGAGATAGAGGTAGAGGAATAACTAGGGAAATAAGTAGAGATCTTGGAGCCCAAAACATTAACCTAGGTAGAGAAAAACCTTGTATTAACAATGGTGGTATCAATATAGGAGAACCCTATGTAAATGTTTCTAGAGGGAATCCTACTTCTAGTCAAGAAAAAGTCTTCAATGGTATATTAACTAATTTGAATGTCTAGAAAATTAAGTTAGAATCCCAAGAACACAAGATGAAAAATCTTGAGGGTGTTTCACAAGTAGAACTGCCTTGAGTAGATGAAGTTCAAGTGAAAGAATAAGTTATCCAAGAAATTCCTTTAACAATGGTTAATCACATTACAAAATATCTTAAAAATCTTCCACCTCATAATTTACACATGAAGAATTAGGTGATTTAGTTGATGCATGGCTGGTCAACTTGAAAAAATACTTCAATCTACATAACATGCCCTCAAATGTGAAGGCAAGGGTGGTTGTTTACCTATTGGTTGGAGTTGTAGCTCTTTGGTGGAACCATCTTGGTGGTTTAGAGGGTTATTAACCTATGACACTAACTTGGAATGTTTACATAAAATAATTTTGAAATAGGTATCTTAGTACCAATTCTAAAAGGTAAAAGATAATAGATTTTCAATTGCTCAATCAAGAAAACATGTCTATAATAGAATATGAGAGTGAATTCTTGAATTTGTTGCATCATGTGAACTATATGCATGATGAAGAAACCAAGGTAACAAAATTTGAACTTGGACTGAATAAGATATTGATGCATGACGTCAATATGACCAACCTTAAAACTTTGATTATTGTCACTGAATCTACTCATAGAGCATAAGAGAAAAAACATCTTGGCAAAAAGCGAGACAAGATTTTAAACTCAAATAATCGATAAACCATCTTCACAGAAATGTTTGTATGCGCGTATAAAATCATGAATGGTCTTTTTTCGCCCTCCGTTGGGCCTTATAGTAAAAAAATATAGGTGACTAGATGCATCCCTGAAGAGAATCTTCTCTTTGTAAGGGGGAATGGAATGAACTTTGTGAAAACATTTAAGGAGAATTATGAGTGGTAGAGATGAATCATTAGATCTTATAATTGAACATATGAATATTATGATCACCCCTAGAGGATTATATACCACTCACGATGAAGGAGAAATGGTGGGATTTTTTTCTCTCACAGCTAAATCTCACTTTAAGAAACAAAATGTTGTCAACAGAATGTATATCTTTTGACTCTCACACCCAATCAATGAATTGTATTAATGAAAATGTCCATGGGTGTATAAACATAATAATGACATTTATTTTTAATCTTTTAGGCCCTAGAGTTGAAACTTGCAGGTGGGTGGATATGTCCCGAGAGAGAATCTTCTCATTCGTAAGAAAAATAAAATGAACTTTGTGGAGGTGTTGCAAGCAAACATGAGTAGTAGGGACAAACTATTAGCTCCTAAAGTTGAAAGAGTGAGTGTTAAGAGAATCCAAAAAAATAATATCTACCATTCACGATGAGGTAAAAATGGTTGCACCTTCTCTCTTGTAGCCAAATCTCGCTTAAAGACCAAAATTTGGTAAATAGAATGCGTATTTTTTGACTTACACACTTAATCAATGAATCATCTTTGAAAACAGATTTGAAGGGTATATAATGATACAAATGACCTTTGTCTATGCTATTTTAGACCTAGAGTCAAAACTTGAAAGCAAACAGGATGCATACCTCAATAGAATGTTCTCATTCTTAAGTGTGAAAAGGAATGAAATTTGAGCATGTGTTGTAGGCAAACTATGAGTGGAAGAGAGAAACATTCAAATCCTATAGTTGTATGGGAAAATAATCTTAGCATCTATAAGAGGATTATCTTCCACTCATGATGAGGAAGAAGAAATGACACATTTTCTCTCATAGCCAAATATCTCTATAGGGACCAAAAGTTGGTCAGTAGAAGGAATATCTTTTGACTCGTGTGCCCAATTAATGAACCATATGCATAAAAATAGAGGAATGGCCTTTGTCTACCCTCCATTAGGCCACAGATTTGAAAATTTTAGACAACCAGATGCATCCTTGAAGAGAATATTCTTGTTCCTAAGGAAAAAATGAATGAACTTTGTGCAGTAGTTGTAGGTAAACTATGAAGGGTATAGATGAAATGTTAGTGCCTATAGTATCATGGGTGAGTTCTATAATCACTCTCTTGAGAATTATCTACCACTAGAAATGAGAGATAAATAATGACAAGTTTTATCTTGCATCAAAAAATCTCTTTAAGGACCTAACATTGGCTAGGAAAACACATATATTTTGACTTACATGCCCAATCAATGAACCATTTTCATAAACACATCTAGATGGACATATAAACATAGGAATGTACTTTTTCCATGCTATTTCAAGCCCTAGAGTCTGAACTTACAGGTGATTGGATACATCCCTTGAGAGAATCTTCTCATTCTAAAGGGGATAAAAAAAACAAACTTTATGTAACCATTGTAGGGAAACCATGAGGGGTAGATAAAAACCATCGAATCCTACAGTTTCATAGATGACTCCTATGAACATTCGTCAGAGGATTCTTTGCCACTCATAATGAGAGAGAAATGGCACCACATTTTCTCTTACAGTTAAATCTCATTTTAGGGACCAAAAGTTGGTCAATACAACTTGTATCTTTTTAGTCACTCACTCAATTGATGAATCATCTTCACATACACATATAGATGGGCATATAAATGCATGAATTACCTTCATCTAAACTTCATTGGACCTCAGATTTGAAAACTATAGGTGGTCAGATGCATCTCTGAAGAGAATCTTCTTATTCTTAAGGGGAAAAACAAAATAAAATTTAAGTGTCTGTTGTAGGTGAACTGTGAGGTCTAAAGATAAACCGTTCATCCTATTCAAATTTTGAGTGTAGCCATCTCAAATAATCCATAGAAGTTGGGATTTCTCATTTTTCAAAAGAAAAAAAGGTCCACTTAACACCCCACTTTTGTCTCCCAACTTTGTGCACTTACCCATTTAGGACTTCTACACTATTTTCTTGGCCTTCATGTTCATAAATATTTTGAGGGGATCTCCATTGATCTATAAAACTATGCTTGTGATTTGCTTCATCATTTTAGCATAGTTGATTGTAAGCCACTTAAGAGGCACTTTGGCTTTGATAGTTACTAGGAGAGTCTGGCTTCCAACAACATAGTCTTATTATTATTTGGTGTGACAACTAAAGTGCGATTGCAATTTCACACAACCTTGATGAGCATCAATGAAAAAATAAAATTGAGATCCATATGCATGTTATTTAATAACTTAATCAAGATGGAGTTCTTACATTGAAGTTCATGCCTACTATTGAGCAGGTTACCAACATATTTACTAAATCCTCGGCATCAACTTATTAATTTCAGTTGCAAGCATCGCTTGGTCGACATGAAGTCCTTTCTTTCCTTCATTTTTTTCTTTGGTTGTAAACATGGGTACCTTAATAGGGATAGTATCCAAGATCCAAATTTGGTTTGTTTTTCTTACTCTTCCTATTTTTCACTTACAAGAGGTTGTTAGAGTGTTCTGGACTATTTAATTAACTAGTTGTTTGATTAATAACACTCCATTAGCATAAATGACAATTTTGGAGGTATATTGTTGTAACTAAGTTGTTTTATTTAACAACTCATTATTTATGCATATCTTTAGCTTGTTTTAACATTCATAATAAATGTTATTCACAACTACTATTTATTGCCAATAACAAACTTGTAAATTTATATAATAAACATTCCCATAACTTAATAATAGAGAGAAATTTACAGAATTTATAAAGTTTGTAAAATATATATATATAAATAATATTTTCCTTATATATTTTTTTTCGTTTTTACGTAAAATTGATTATTAACTTGAACATTATTATTGTTGTGTTTTCCAGAATTACGATTTTGGACATGTCAGACCTTCTTACTAATAATCCCAATACTTAAATAGAGAAAAGAAACTTATAGAGAGAATAGAAGCTTTTAAAAAAAAAATGTACAAATAAATTCATAAAAAAGAGGAAACTCCTTTCAAAAGAAATAAATACAATAAGTATAAAAATATACAATAAGGTTGTGTATCTTTGTAAAATATTTGATAAAGTAAACTAGCCTACGTAACTATATTTATTGAATTAGCCAATTTGAGCATGTCTCATCAGGCATACGGATCCAAGTCTACTGAGGTTCATGGAAGATGCCCGTCTCAACCAGACGACCACCCCAGATAGACAACTCAAAACTATATTTGAAAGCTTGGCCTGGAATTTTGATTAGAATTTGTGGAGGTGACATAAACCACCTGGCATACATGGTATTTCAGCTCCTTTTCCCCCACATCTTTCCAATATTGCAGAGCAGGGCTTCTGTCAGGATATTTTACCAGAGCCGACGCTGATTCTATGCCATCCCATACTCCTAAACCAATTATCTGTTTCCCGTCTAGTGAATCATAGAATGAGCAAGAAATTATGCCTTTGAGGCAGCCGAAATATGATCTGAGAATTGCAAGGCAGGAGTAGGAGAGCACATCTTGTCTTTTCGGGCTGCAATATATTCTTCGGATGCTGACAATATCTCCCAGGGAGAGCTGCGCAAACGGAACCCCTTGGCTTGTTTGTTGGGAGCTCAGCTGAAACCACCCTGAGTCCACTGGTTTCACTGCACACTTTAATCCTTTGGTGAAGGCTGCTGCCTGCAGAATCCCTCAACAATTTAGTTTTTATCTTTCTTAATTTTAAATTTAACCTTCTGCTGTCATTTATATTTGTTGATTGGTTCTCAATAAGCTGAGTTGGTTGGGTTAATGAATGTTTATACATACCTCGGGGAGATTTAAGGCTGAATTCTCTGCATTTTGTAATCCTTCCCCTTTCCATACCATGAAAACGGCCACCTGTACAGGTTAATCACTAACAGAAATATAAATTAATCATCTTCTGTCTAAATCAACTTTCATCTACAAAGATAGATCATAGGGATATTCCACGATATTAACCGGCTTAATGTTGCAGTCTGAGGAGACATCAAGGGATATTAACCGGCTTAATCAAAGAGGTGCGCCTCAAAGGAAGTAGAAACAAAATGCCAAAATAATTTTGCCGTAATATTCAAGTAAAACCAATCATAGGGACATGCCACCGTAATAAACCCTGAGAAGATGCGTACAAAAGTTAAGTATTGGCCAACCATGATAGTGGATTGGACTTTTGGATATAGAAAGAAAATTCTGGCTTGCTGGGAAATGGGTGGTAGGGTTTCTCTAACAGGGATGCCGTTGGAAGTCTCTCGGAGCAGTGGTATTGCTGGAGTACATGGACAGTCTGAGTTGTGTGATATTGTTGGTGTTGGTCCCAGGGTGTGTAGAATTAAAAGGCCTGGCAAGAGGTGGTAAGCTGGTTGACTTGAGAATCCTGACAACGATCAAGCCGGGAAAAGTGCAATTTACCCTTTAAAATTATTTGACATTTACCCCTCAAACCTATTTGGACATAGGAATTAAAAGACAACGTACCTGCAATATCACTCCATTTCAGGTGAAAAGGCTCAGTAGAAAAGGGACTTAATAAGGGTTTATGATATGATGATAAAGGTTAGTGGGCAGATTGAGGAGCCTTGTAATTAGCCAGCGATCTAAATTGGATTTAGTTGTAACATAAATCCATTTCATTCAGGGTGTATCTGTGTTATAAAAGATTTTTAGAGGTTTGTATGATCCTTAGAGCACCATCTCTTGTGTAACTTGTTCTCTTTAAACTTGCAATGGCGAAGGTGGAATTGTGCATATGTTCTAAACATGTTGTCCAAGGCTGTAAAGCATCTAGGGAGTAAAAAGGCTTAAGGAAGCCTCTCGAAGATTCTGTTTTGTAACAATAAGTCTCAGAGGTTATTGTGGAATCTGGATCATGTTCAGCAGTAGAAAACTTTGCCAAATAATAGGTAAAATATTTTTTGAGTTCAGCTGTAGAAAGCATTACAACAAAATGCACAAACGTGGACGTTTACCTCCTGTTTCGAACCAGAGATGGGGTGGGTAGAGTTTGGGTGGATCACCAGGCTCAGCAATGCTTGGTCACATGGGGTCCCTTACCAGTTGAAGACTCAAAAGTGGCTGATGCAAGAAACAGTGCATGAGGCCAACGGCAGTTAAACCTCTATTTTGGTTAGGAAGTATTTGAAGGACTCATCCCAGGGCTGTGACCTATTCTGTATAATATAAGAAACGATTAAATAAAAACCATCTAGCAAAATCATTAAAAAGAAAAGAAAAGAAAGACAAAGAAAGCCTTAAAAGAAAATACAAGTAAAATCACAACTCAAATTGTACTTGTAGAAAAGGAAACCTCTGTATGCCCATAATACCTGTTATCGTGCACTTAGCTGTGCTTAGACAAATGGGTAGTTTATTACATATGAGACCTACGCACACGCCTGATTGTGCTTAGATTATCAGGCTATTACAAGAAATCCTCTAGGAACCTCCAATTCCAGGCAGAATATAATATGGGATTCAAAGCCAGGCCCTAAAAGTTGATGATTCCCCCCCTTGTTAGCCATCCAAAAAGCATGATTCTAGCAGATAGAAAGCTCTTATCTGACAGGAATAAAAACTAATGAGAAGAGTGGTAAGAAGAATCATTTAGATGTCCTCTATATCTCAAATAGGACAACTACAATGATCCTTTCCTCCTTATTTTGACAGGCATCAAATGTGGATTCAATACATTACTGGTTTTCATTCCATGTTTTATTTGGAATCCTCTCAACATGGAAGAATCATTACCATATGCATCACCTTCAGCGGAATGGCAAAAACTTTGCTATGGGTGAACATGTTTTCAGGTGAATTTGTCCTCAAGACCGAGACTCATTCAAGCAACACAGTGATTGCTATGAAGAATCTTATTGTTGATGTAGGAAAAAAATTTGAGACTGGCAAATTAAGTTCAATGTGGTGATTAAAAATAAAATGTAAAATTCAGAGACAAATCATTAGCGTTCATGCAAACGAAGGTGGGTGAAGTCTGAGGGAGTGAAGTCTGATTGGTGAACAATGTTTCCTCACAAAGAATCTACCCAGGTTTAATTTTCTGGATGTATCGAAATAAAAAGTAACTTGCTTACAAAGAACCCACATAAATTTAATTCTTTGAGGGATCATTCTGACACTTGATCCCAACCAGTAGTTTTTTTTCCCCATCAAATAAAATGGAGATAACCACAGGTTTTATGCTTCAACAGCTGATGATAATTATACCGATACTTTTGGATAAAAGTAGAAATATTGTTTATGCAAACATTAAACTAATAATATGCAGACATAGATACATACCCACGAATGGTCGAGGCCCTTGAAAATGGCCACATTGATGTCACTGCTCTTCTCAATCACAGCTGCCACTTTGTTCATGTGGGCAACTGCATCATTAATGTCACAGCCTTCCTCAGGCTCGAACATGCCAAACGAAACCCTCACATTTTGGTTTTCGCTGGTGCGAGGCTCAGCAGAAGCGATCATTGTATTTCCTGTTGTTTGACACAGATTAACAATGATATTACCCCAGGGGAAAATGGTTCTCTTTGTCTTTGTCCTCTGAGTTACATCAATTTTAAGGTCAAAAAGTTTGTTTGTGACATTATTGTGTGGACTCTGGAGTTGCAGGTGTGAGTGGACAATCCGTATATGAAGGTGGCGTGTATATTTCATTGTCATGGTCAGTAGAAAATCCAATCAAAAGAAGTTTCATTTAAGTTTCTTTTATGGTACCAGTGATGTTGATCGTGGTCTCCTGTGAAGGCTTACAGTTCCGATTTTGGTCTGATGAAAATGTTTAAGAAATTGCTTTAATTCGGAACTGAAAATAGAAATTATGCTCTCTTTGATAAAAAGTATTTAGGCAGCAATTTTGTTTTAAACTGTTAACAGAGTTGCTACTTGAGTCTAATGTTATCTTGTATGTATGTCAGAGTGGTGGAAGTTGAAAAAGTGGTTGTGCTCAAAATTTAGTCAGAGATAAAAAATAAGAGTTCATAAAAATCAGGAGGAAGGAGCTGATTACTATGGGGAAGAATAATTCGAGAGGTTTTTGGAGAGAACTCCAATAGGCTAAAATAAATATGGAGAATAGTATTTTTGACAGTTAATGGCTAGAATATGTAAAAATGTTGTATGGAAGAGATCAAAATCAAGAACTGCTCCCTCCCTCCCCCCTCGGTAATTGTCAATAGGGACAAACTATTCTACAAAAAAGACATCAAGGAAGGAATCTAAAAGTTAGCGGTGGGCAAAGTTCAGGGCTTGGATGGGTTGCAAGTGGAATTTTTAAAATGGGATTTGGAAGATCTTGCACCACACATAAAAAATGATATTCAATAGGGTTATTCAATATGGCTTTCCTGAAAATTGGACAACTAGCATGGTCATTCCCCTTCACAAAAGTGGCGATGCCAACAATCCATCAAATTACCATACTATTATGATTAATCTTCTTTTTGGTAAACTTTTTAGTAACATGGTCGAACGTAGAATAAGCCTTTGGATTGAAAAGGAAGGTAAGAGGGCAAAAGGGCAAGCAGGTTTTAGACCAAAACACTCTACTATTGACCATTGCATCACCCTTAGCAATTTGATTGAAAAGGTTTGGGACAAGCAGGGGGAAGAGGTCTATTGTTGCTTTGTTGATTTCAGAAAGGCATTTGACATGGTGCCTAGAAACAAACTCTGGGACAAAATGGAAGAATTGGATATACCAGAAAAATATAGGGCAACAGTTCACAGGCTCTATGATCAAGTTCTAAGGGATTTAGGAGTGACATCAGGGTCAAGTAGGGGTGCCCACTATCCCACACTTTGTTTGGGTTGTATATTGACAAGTTAGAGGAGTGGATTGAAAAGTTGGGTGGGGACGGGGTACAACTGGCCTCTTATGTGGTAAAACTATTGCTTTACGCAGATGACCTTATTCTAATGGCTAAAATGGAGCATGGTTTGTAAGAATATTTGAGAGATCTAGAATTATTCTGTCGAGAGGTGGGAATGCAGGTGAACATTAGTAAGATTGAAGTTATTATTTTTTCCTTAAGAAGAAAAAAGAGACAATTAAATTTTGAGTTCAAAGGTGGCCTCTTGCAAGTGCTAAATGAATACAAGTCCTTGTGCCTTGACTTCCACAACAATCTTAGTTGGGAGGCTTGTAGAGATAAAAGGATACAAGGGGGTGGAAAGCCTTATACATGCTCCAAAACAGATGCAAATCAGCTGAATTATGGGATTAGAAAACTAAGTTGACTCATTTGGGCTGCTTGTTATACCGATAGTGTTATATGATAATGAAGTTTGGGGCAGCAACACATCAATGGTGAAATGGAGACAAATAGAAAGGTTACAAAAGCATTTAATCACAAGGACTTTCAAAATAAAAGCCATGGTACCATATGAGATCATGCTAGCTAAGGTTGGGACCTTTCTTATAGAAGCATCGGCCTTGATCAAGCTATTAGGATACCTAAATAAAGTGGAAAACATGGATGGATGTCATTGGACCAAAATAACAGTGGGGGAAAAGCTGAATAGAATGAAGAACACATGGATGAAGCAAAATGACAAATAGATGAGCAAATGGGACATTAACATGTAGGACTTTCCTAACAACAATGCAAAAATCAAAAGATATGTGTGAGAAAAAGTCAAAATAACCATGTGGATAAATTAGCTAGAATGTAAAAGAGAATACTATGTCCAGAATTTTAATCACACATGTGACCATGAGTAAAAGCAGTATATAGGAATAGAGATAAAGTGGAAAGCTAAAATGTGAATTGCCCAGTTGAGAACTAGTTTAAACCATCTTAGATGTGAAACAGAGAGATGGAAAGCACCCAAGGAGGAATGGTCAGAGAGGGTTTCTTAGTTTTGCAAATCTGGATCGATGGAAATGGAATGGCATTTCATCATGGAATGTATAGCATATGAGGACATTCGGAGTAGTTACGTTGATATCCTACAAGGTGAAGCACTTACAACTTTGTTTGAAGAGGAAAATATAGTAAAAACAACAGACTACTTGACTAGAATTCGTAATAGAAGATTCAAGGTTTAGTAAAGATATTGAGGAAAGGCAAGAGTAGTAGTGTGGGGTAGTTAATTTGGTATCTTGTCAATTGGTTTTGCTCTTAGGTCCCATACGTTGATTGGCCTCGTGGATGTTATTAAAAACTTTCATTAATTCATTCATTCATTGATCATTAGGGAATGGTTTTTATGCTAGTAGAATAATTTAGGATTCTCGTCTTTTGTGATTAAAGTTTATTATGTTTTCAGTTTTTTCATATTGTTGTTTTTTTCCCTTCTAGAAGATATGGAGGGTGGTCAACATCTTAAAGTGTTGGTTATGAATTTATTGGATAGGATGGACAAAGAAAAATGCCTTTCCATGTTTTGGCTATTTCACCTCCTTAGCATCAAGGAGAGGAAGATATTAAAGAAAATGTAGAACAAGAATGCTATGATCTTATCCCTGACACTATGCACCATCCAATGATGGTTCAGGGAACAACCCTCATACTCCATTACCTCTACTTCCTCCTCCCTCGATGAAGATGGAAGCATTCATTGCATAAAAGTTTATCATTGGATAATATGATTAATGATTTTTTTTTGGGTGCTTATAGCACATAACTCTATATTTTATAATCTTTAACTTTTTTTTTTGGGTCCTTAGATCTTAGTATTTTAAAATTTATTAAAATCAAATTTGATTTCTATGGTGTTTTCTCTAACGAGGATGTATTTTCATACTACTTATATTTTTTAATAAATCGTGTATTTATTTTTTAATTTAAAAAAATATATTTACATGTTTTTGAAATAAAAGGAATTTATATATTATATTTTAATTATTTATTTTATAAGGGCAAGATTATAATTTTTAATATTTTTTGGAAGTTAGAATTTTGCTCACTAAAACACTTCTTATACTAATACTACAATTCATCTCTCTCTCTCACACACACACACACAATTTAAATAATTATTATTATTATTATTTAATTAATGTTTAGAAATTTTCATTTTTACAATATTATCAATACTTATAAATACTTTTTATTTTATTTATGAAAATAAATATATTCAATTAATTTATTTACAAAAAATATTTATTTATGATATCAAATGTTTATAAATATTCATAAATAATTTATAATAAAATTAGTTAATAATTTTTTTGAAATTCTTATGTATATTTTAAATTATTATCTAAATCCCACAAAAATTAATACTTAATTAAAATTATTAACTTCTTAATTCCTATTATGTATATTTTAAAATTATTCTTTTGAATTCCTATGTATATTTTTGTGGAATTTTAATTATTAACTTCCTTTTAATTCTTTTGAATGAAGAGGAATTACATCTACATGTTTTTTAACATCTTTTGAATTTTAATTTGAATCATTTATTCTTAACATTACTAAAAACTATTTTTATATATATATATTTAATAAAATTTAATTTTCATTATTTTTAAGTATTTAAAAAAAAGTTTACTTTACTCAAATAAATATTAATTCAAAATCATCCAACAAAAAAATTTACTTATGAAAATTTAAACCTCATTTAAAATTAAGATTTGATAAACACTTTTAAATTATAATAAAATTTAAACCTACACATTAAATACTTTCAAAACCATTTAAAACGGGCAAAACAGGTGTCAAATCTCATCCCAAGACAGACTCGTTCTCCTTGTAATAAATGCCCTCCTCAAATCTTCACATAAAGATAATTTATGAGTACGACAAAACTAAATATTTTAGGATCTCTTTTTACTCGTCAACGGACGCTTTAATGCCACGCCACGTTTTCTTTGGGAATTGACGGCAAAAACAAAACGTATAGCTAACAAGCACGGGAAAAAGAAAAAGAAAAAACTTACAGATTTCAACTTGCAAAGGGCTTCATGTGATTCTTACAAAACTTAGGTATAACTTGCTTATGTTGATTCAACTTTCATGATTGTCACGGATTCAATGACTTTATAGATATTACAAAATTTTATTCGATTTTTTTTTAATTACTTTAATCTCTTAAAATTTTAAATTTAACGTCCATTTCATCGTTATTTTATAATTTTTTCATTTAAAAAAATTCAACTGACATTATTATTCTATCCACAAAGAAATACGAAGCTTATATATAAAAAGAAATACAATTAATTTTTACACTAGCATACATATCTTAGATAAATCATGTAAACTATGTTGAGAGATATCATTGTAGAGGCCCCCCCTATTCCACTTATGTCATAAATTTAATATGACGTATTTGCTTTGAAGAATGATATCTCTTGATGTATTTTACATAAATTTATCTATATATGTGTGTGCTAGTGTTAAATGTATTTCTATATCAAATGTATTTATGTTATTGCCAAGTCCTTTTTTGATATGTCTATCTTTCTTAACATCGCTACAGAGATCCATGGTCCTATCTTATTGATTTTTATCTTCTCCATGGCTTTTAGACAAGTCCACAAATCACAAACATATTCATAGTAGCAAAAACATCCTTGAATTGTGAAAATGTCTGAGCATATCTTGCAAGGTTGTTAGGTGTCATGTTTCACTTGGTTCACTTTCTTTTACACATTTGAGTCTTGTTGGGTCAATTTTTTGCATGCAAATAGTCCCCCAATTCAAAATTAAAATATCTATATATACAAAGCCCTTAGAGATATTTAAGGACAAACAATCATTGTTTAACAAAAGGTACACTCAAAACACAAAACAATAATTTAACTTATGATTATTCTAATTTTGAATTTTCTAATATATATATATATATGTGTGTGTATCCATGTGCATTCTACAATATTATAATATAAACATATTACATCATTACATGACATTATTTTAACTATCAAAAATATCTAATTACCATGTAATTAAATGATTACAATTCCAAATTAAACAAGGATAAATTCATAACATACATTTATGTAAAACAGAACTACACATTTTCAATAGTATAATATAAACAAATATAAGAAAATATAATAAAAGTTCACATATAAATATACATATGCATATCTATAAGGATAAACATATATATAAAAAGAGAGAGCGTGCAATCATTTAAATATATGTAACATATATATAACAAACATATATATAAAATAAGTGTGCATATATATAAATATAAATATATTTTTATTTTATAAAAACATATATATTTATGTTTATTTTATATATATTTAATTATTTGTTTTATATATATATATATATATATATATATATATATATATATATATTAAAAAAATGGTTCTCCCTGCTCCAACAATCTCTTTCACCGATTTCTGGGATACGATGTGTGTCAGGGGCTGATATGGCGTCCATTGGAAACTATGGACGGAGCAGATGCATACAATGGAGGACAAGCTCAGGGGAGAAACACACACACACACATAAAAGTGTACATATATAAAAATATAGACATATGCTTATTTTATATAAACATATATGTATGTTTATTTTATATATATAATTAATTATTTTATATGTGTGTATGTGTTGTTGTTGCATATATAAAATAAGTGCACATATATAAATATAGATATATGCAATACATATATATAAATAACAAATAATTAAATATGTATATAAAATAAATATATGCAAAACACACACACATATAAATAATAAATAATAAAATATGTACATAAAATAAACATACACATATATGTTTATATAAAATAAACATATATCTATATTTATATATGTACACTTTTATATGTGTGTGTGTGTGTGTGTGTGTGTATGTTTGTTGTATATAGATATAAATATATATATGTGTGTATGTTTATTTTATATATCTATTTAATTACTTGTTATTTATATGTATGGATGTATATTTGTTATTTATATATTATATATATTACATATATAATATATATATTTAAATAATTGTTTTATATATATAATAAGAATATATATATATATATAAACAGAGAATTTATATATATAAAGCACACACAAGCATTTAAAAATGATAAGAAAAGTATTTAAATACAGAAAATCACTTAATAATAGGGACATGATCATCATAATTCTCTACATTTACATCTTCGTCTTGGGTAGATGTCGGATAATGGGGGATAAAAGGTGGGTATAAAATTATATATATATATATATATATATATATATATATATATATATATATATATATATAAAATTTCCCCTGAAAATAACAATAGTTGAACTTGGAGGTAATCTTTGAGACACTTCAAAAAGGAATTTTACAATGACATAAAAACATGAATTGTGGTATTTTGAACATAGTTTCTAAATATATAATTTTTTTCAATTCCTAAAATATAAAAGTGTGTGAAATAGATGCATTTATGACAATATGTTGGTCATTTTTTATAAAAAGATGAGAGTGCATGTGTATGAACACACTTTTTTTGAGTAAATGATTGAATTTTTGTATAAAATTTCATATATATGTGAAATGTCAAATATTGTTGAGAATATTTTTTATTAATTTTTTATTTTTTAAATAATTTTACAAGTCAAGATAGTTGGAAAATTGAAACTTCTAGTGTACGAACATAATTTTTTGACCTTAACTTTATGAAAATTATTATTTTTTAAATATAGTTGACAATGTGTAGATTGTTGAGAAATAAGTTTTATAAAAATTTGATTAATATTAAAAAATTTAAAAGGGAATTTGTGATGATATGTATATAGACTATTACAAGGTATGTCACATAGAAATTAAATAATAATTATAAATAATATTCTAACAATAAAAAAATATATACATTAAAAACTACACTTTCTGCTCTACAAAATCATAAAATTTTATTTAAAAATAACAAAAGATCCCTAATCAGATGTGTCGACTAAAAATAAAAAATCTTAAATTTCTTATAAATTCTCTTGACTAATCCATAACAGAGTTTGGCTAGGTTCTGGCCCCCAAAACCTAAAATCGAGGCAAAATTGGAGGGAAAGTGAAAAAAAAAATATTTAAAATATTAAAAAGGTGTACACCCTTTGCAAAGGGCGTACATCCTTTACATAACCACTAACAGACCAATAAATGCATTTTTTCATTGGTCCATAGATCCCAAATGGCATGCGTGCATTTTCTCGTTGGTGCAAAGCACACACACCCTTTGTAATTCACAAATTATTTTTGCATTTCTCATGAAAATGAGTCATTTTTTTTTTAATTTCCAAATTAC
Organism: Torreya grandis; assembly: GCA_037957365.1. Lineage (NCBI taxonomy): Eukaryota > Viridiplantae > Streptophyta > Pinopsida > Cupressales > Taxaceae > Torreya > Torreya grandis. The sequence goes on from JARHVA010000018.1 coordinate 6,891,456, forward strand.
AAACTGATTTTTCTATTGCAACTATGCAAATTTGGTGAATTGTTCATTTATTTTGTTTGAATCACTAAGACTTCTTCAAGTTTAAATCTATAATTTTCTTATTTTGGCAAAGATAAATAATGCAGTCGGGAAGTTGTTGCAAAATACCAATCAAAGAAATAACAAATGGAGAAATTGAAGAGAAAAGAGAAAAAATAAAAATACATGTAGATAGGAGAGCATCCATAAGGGCTTCTAGGCAAAGTGAAGGTTCTTCTTCTATACCAAGTAATACTTCTAATGAAAATAACATGCCCAATTCTATAAAAATTAGTTTACATATGTATTCAAATGAGATAAGAGAACCGAGTCAATCTTTGTTGCAAGATGAAATCAAAAATGTAGAGCATGTAAGTTTTGAATTTGAAATGAATGATGAAACATATAGACAAAAACATTACAATGAAACATCTATTCATAATGAAAATTTTGAGAATAATGATAATCAACATCAAATAATGACCTCGAATCAAGTGACTCCTAATAAAGAGGAATTTAATTTGCTTATAGGGTCTAATTTAGATAGTCAACCCTCTAATGTCCCTACTATGGTTCAAGTGTTAACACCATCCAATTTAATATGAAATATAGCTTCTGCACCCACACCTTCAAAGATAATAAGATGAACACCAAAGTATTTGGTTGAAATAGATGAAATAATAATAGAACCTATGGAAGATAAAATGTCAAAAAAAAATAGTTCAACATCATGCTCAACGTATATGGAACTATGCTTTTAAAAATAATAGTTATGCAAAATGATGTCAACTATTTATTCAATTAATGAAAATACAGAAAATGCACTTTGTGATGCATAATTTGGGGTTAAGAACATTAAACATGGAGGTGGAAAATAGTACAATAGTAAAGAATCTATTTAATGCATTTAAGACAATAGACAATAAAAATTAGAATAAAGATAATAATGTGACAAGATGAGTAATAAGAGAATCTATAGTGAGTAAGTCAACATCTAAAGCTTGAATTCTTAGTGAAACAAGTAAATATTTGAATTTAAATAGAAAATATCTAATAAATACTGCCAAAAAAGAACAAGGCTTGATGATCCTTCACTCATGGATTGTTGGACGTTTAGTGGTAGACTCCCACAAAAATATAAAGTATTGGTTGAAGGAACAAAATAATTGATTAAAAAAATTTGGCATGACAACACAAGGGTCTCATCTAATGTAAAAGATGTTAAAAGCATAAAAAATCAAAAAATCGTGAGTCATATTTTATAAACATTTTTTATACATGATAGAAACAAAATTTTATAAACATTTTATTAAAAAATTTAACAGCCAATTGATAATTAGTCAAGAGTCATTTGAGATGTGGAAGCATTTCTATGTTAAAATCAACCAAGCACACACCACATGTTTTTGTAGGGTACATGTTGATTTTTCTATATATTTTGATATTTCTTATCATATACATTATACTTTATATACTGACAAGATTTTACAGGAATGTATGGTGTCTTCCCCACCTAAAACATCAAGATAATTAATCCAAGGTCTTTTTTGTCAAAGCCCTGAGGGACAATTTTTCTTTTCCAAACAATGTTTAGATGGAACATCTAACAGTTGTGGTGGTTTACCAAATTTGATGAATTGTTTACATGAAGATATTTCACTTTATATCAGAGAACAATTAGTTGGTTATAATAAGTACAAATTTTTTAAGTATGTGTTAAAAGATGGAAAAGAGTCATCAAGATGTGAATTGGTTACAACCAATATTTTTGCATGTGATTTCATGTTTGAATTCAAAAATAATATTATCTATCAATATGCAAGACGCACAAAAATTCAAATGGTTAGATAATCAATTCAAATCATGCAAGGATAACTTCTAAGTTGGCACCATTATTTTGGTTTTAGATTTTGCTAAGAACTACACACTATGACCATAGAATGAAGTTCAATTCTAATATTATAATTCAATTCAAATTAGAATTTTTGTTCATATTACATTCAGACATGCACTTGATAGCATAGATGACAACATAAATTTTTTGAGGGAGTACCATTTTTATATGAGTGATGATAGATCACATTCTCCAAAGTTTGTCTAGGGTTGTTTTGAGATATTTTATATGAATATGAATGCAAGAAAAATTACATTTGATATACACTACATTTGGTCAAAAAATTATGCAAAGTAGTTTAAGAATTATCCAATTACTGATTAAGTAGAATGCATAAGAAGAATAGCGTTCAATATTTTTGGAGCTTCTTTGAGGCTGGGCATGGAAAAGGGGAACATGATGGTGCTAATGCATGTGTAAAGAGATCCTTTAAAAGAGAGAAGGTAAAGCACAAAGATGGTGCTAATTTGATCGATGTAGCAAGTATTATGACTTGGTGTAATGAAAATATTTGTCATGGATCAAATAAACATTCTCATGTATGAAGATTATTTTTGTTAATAGAGTAACATAAGACAATTTATAAATATTGCATTACAGTACTTAGATCAAGTGTTTTCCACTCCATTCAAAGCTCAAATTCAAATTTATGGACTATTTATACTATGAATATGGCATGTTTTTATTCCTCATATATGGAATTTAATTAAAATGAATTTGAAATCAAAAGAATGGGTTAACCAATGGTATTGTAGACCCATATCACCTCTAAAGAGTAGTGATTCACTCCAACAATTGACATATCATGAAATGGCATCATCAGTTGACTTTGACGACATCTCAAATCTTGTACAACTAGGTACAATTAATTTTTTAATTAAATAAACAAGCTTAGATATTAGTGATATTTATATTTTTTTCTAGACGTACTTATAATTTGATTATAATTTAAATGCAGGGCATGTTTTTGCAGTCATTGCACCTAAAAAAAATGATGAGAGAACAGATTCCTACTTGTGTCATTGTGTAGAGAGATAAAAAATTAACCACAAATGTTATGGATGGAGAATAGCTAATTTATCCCACTATATCCATAGTGGTTATTAGAACCTGGCTTCGTAGGTGATATCATAAAAAAATAAAATAAAAATTATTTGAGGACTTTGAAACACATAAGACGGTGCTTCATTATTTGAACATTATTATTATTACAAATGTTTAAATGATCAAATATCATGAAAAGCCTCACAATATAACTTTGTGGAAAGTGTGTGAATATGATCATAAAGTGATTATTGAAACACTTGCAAACAAAGATAATCATGAATGTACATTAGATTGAATTAGTAAGTTTATCTAGTGTTTCAAATTAATATACTAAAGTTATTTGATTTAATATATTTTAATTTTCAACTATTTTATGATTATGTGTTTATTTATATTTAATTTTTTTACTAACAATTTAAATGTAGGTTAGTGACACTAGATGAGCTTCCATCTTTGTGTGGTTTGTGTCATGAGTAGAGAAGATTATTTTCTTGAAACGAAGAGAAGCCAAAACAATTTATATTAATTTCATCTACCTTAAGCAAATAATTTTTTCACCTTCTCTCTATTTATTCTTTCAAAAAAACATGAAAATAGTCTTATCTATGCTCTCTTAAAGGAGTCATCCTTTCATGTGTGAAAGTTGATGATTTGTCTCTAGCCCTCACAGTTCTCGTGCAATGTGTGATGAAAGTTTGCTCATTTTTTACATTCAGGGATGAGTGAATTATTTTAAGTGATGTCTCCAATCAACTATAAATTTTTCTCTTAAGGGTCTACCAAGATCGGATAAAGGTGATTTTAACCTAAAAATACATATCTTGATGTTCCCGCATAGATGGTTCATCGATTGGGTTGATGAGTCAAATTCTACAGCCCTCATTGACCAACTTTTGACATGTTCTCAAAGATTTGACTGTGATAAAAACCTCATTATCACATTTATTCTATCATGAGTTAGATAAAACCCTCTCATACTTTTTTATAGGACTTATTCCTACATGTGTAGGAGTTGACATTTCATCTCTAGCCCTCATGATTCTCGTGTAATGCACGATTGAAGTTTGTTCATTTTGCACATTTGAGGACGAGTGAATTCTCTTAAAGAATTCCTTTGATAAACTATAAATTTCACTCTTGAAGGTCTACCAAGACCATAAAAAGGTGATTATAGCCTAAAAATACCTACCTTGACATGTCTGCATAAACAATTCATCTATTGGGTTGATGAGTCAAATTATATGGCCCTCATTGACCAATTTTTGGCATGTTCTGAGAGATTTGGCTATGAGAGAAACATCATTTCCGTATCTCATCTATCACAAGTGAGATAAAATATTTCCATGCTTTCTTCTAGGACTCATCCTTTCACGTGTAAGAGTTGATGGTTTATCTCTAGCCCTCATGGTTCTCGTATAATGCATAACCAAAGTTTGCTCATTTTACACATTCAAGGACGAATGAATTGTTTTAAGGGATGCCTTCAATCAACTGTAACTTTCACTCTTAGGGGTCTATCGAGACTGGAAAAAGGTGATTCTAACCTAAAAATGTCTATGTTGATGTATTTTCATAGATAGTTCATCGATTAGGTTGAAGAGTCAGATTCTACAGTGCTTAATGACCAATTTTTGACATGTTCTGAGAGATTTGGCTATCAGAGAAACCTCATTATCATATCTCATCTATAATGAGTTAGATAAAATACTCCTATAATTTATTTATAGGACTTATTCTTACACATGTAGGAGCTAACGGTTTATCTCTAGCCCTCACAGTTATTCAACACGTGACCAAAATTCACTCATTTTGTACACTCATGGATGAGTGAATTCTCTTCAAGGATGCCTTTGACCAACTACAATTTTAACTCTTGGGGGTCAATTGAGACTAGACAAAAAAAATTCTAGACTAAAAACACTCATCTGAATGTGTTTACATAGATAATTCATCGATTGGGCTGACAATTCAAATTTTATATACCCCTTTGTCCAACTTTTACCTCATTCTAAGAGATTTTGCCGTGAGAGAAACATCATTGCCACATCTCCTCCATATTGAGTTAGATAAAATCCTCCTAGGATTTATTGGAAGACGCATCCCTTTATGTGTAAGAGTTGATGGTTCATCTCTAACCCTCATGGTTCTCATGCAATATGTGACTGAAGTTCGCTCATTTTACAAACTCAAGGATGAGTGAAGTCTCTTTATGGATGCCTCCAACCAACTAAAAATTTTGATCTTGAGGGTCAATCAAGACCAAAAAAAGGTTTTTATAACCTAAAAATGTCCATTTGGACATGTCTTTGTAGATGGTTCATCGATTGGGCTGATGAGTCAAATTCTATGGACGCTACTGACCAACTTTTACCATGTTCTAAGATATTTGGTTATGCAAAAAACCTCATTGCCATATCTCCTCCATCTTGAGTTAGTTAAAATACTCTTGAGATTTCTTAGAGGACTTGTTCCTACATGTGTAGGAGCTGATGGTTCATCTTTATCCCTCATGGTTCTTGTGCAATGTTCGATCAAAGTTCACTCATTTTACACATTCAAAGACTAATGAATTCTCTTCAGGGATGCCTCCAATAAATTACAGCTTTCACTCTTGGAGATCAACCTAGATTAAAAAAAAGCCATTCTAGCCTAAAAATGACAATCTAGACATGTCCACATAGACGATTCATAGATTGGGCTGATGAGTCAGATTCTATAGACCCCACTAACTAACTTTTACCCCATTATGAGAGATTTGGCTGCTAGAGAAACTTCATTGACGTGTCTCATCTATCATGAGTTAGATAAAATAATCCTAGGCTTTATTAGATGAATCATTAATGTATGTTTAATAGTTGACAATTCATCTTTATCCCTCATGATTTTCGTGAAACACATGATTAAAGTTTGCTCATTTTGCACACTCCAAGACTAGTGAATTCTCTTCAAGGATGCCTCTGACCAACTACAATATTTTCTCCTAGGGATCAACCAAGATCGGGCAAAGGTTGTTATAGCTTAAAAATTCCCATCTAGATGTGTTTATGCAGATAGTTCATCTATTGGGCTAATGAGTCAGATTTTACGGCCCCTATTGACCAACTTTAACCCCATTCTAAGAGATTTAGCCATGAGATAAACCTCATTACTGCATCTCATCCATCTTGAGTTAGATAAAATCCTCTTAGGATTTTTTATAGGAATCATTCTTACATGTGTAAGAGCTGATGGTTTGTCTCTATCCCTCATGGTTCTCGTGCAATGTGTGATCTAATTTTGTTCATTTTTCACACTTAGGGATGAGTGAATTCTCTTTAGGGATGCCTCTGACCAACTACAACTTTCACTCTCAGGGGTCAACCAAGACCAAACAAAGGTTGTTCTAGCTTTAAAATGTCCATTTGGATGTGTCCACACATATGGTTCATCGATTGGGCTGATGAGTCAAATTCTACGACCCTCACTGACCAAATTTTACTCCATTTTGAGAGATTTAGCCATTAGAGAAACCTCATTGTTGTATTTTATCCGTCTTGAATTAGATAAAATCCTTTTGATATTTCTTAAAGGACTAATCCTTACACATGTAAGAACTGATAGTTTATCTCTAACCCTCATGATTCTCATCCAATGTGTAACTAAAGTTTGCTCATTTTTCACACTCAAGGACGAGTGAATTCTCTTCATGGATGCCTCTGACCAACCACAAATTTCACTCCCAGGGGTCAATTGATATCAACCAAAAGTTTTTATACCCTAAAAATGCCCATCTAGATGTGTCTGCACATATGGTTCATCGAGTAGGCTAATGAGTCAGATTTTATGGACCCTGCTGACCAACTTTTACCTCATTTTAAGACATTTGGCCACAAAAAACCTCATTATAGCATCTCATCCATCTTGAGTTAGATAAAATCTTCTTATGATTTCTTATAGGACTCATCACTACATGTGTAAGAGATGATAGTTCATCTTTATCCCTCATAGTTCTCATGTAACATGATTTAAGTTTGCTCATTTTACACACTCACAAATGAGTGAATTCTCTTCATTGATGCCTTTGACCAACTATAAATTTCTATCTTGAGGATTAATCTAGACTATAAAAAGGTCGTTCTAGCAAAAAAACTCCCATTAAAACATGTTTACGTAGATGGTTCATCGATTGGTATGATGAGTTAGATTTTATCTAACTCAGAATAGGGTAAAAGTTGGTCAGCAAGATCTATAAAATCTCATCCTCATGATAAAATCCTCCTACAGATCTTGTTGAACAAATTTTACCATATTCTTGAAGATATTATCTAACTCATGACAAATGAGATGTGTCCACGCATATGGTTCATTGATTAGGTTGATGAGTCAGATTTTATGACCCCCACTGACCAAATTTTACCCCGTTCTAAGAGATTTAGCCACGAGAGAAACCTCATTGCCACATCTCATCCATCTTTAGTTTGATAAAATATTCTTAGGCTTTATTAGAGGACTCATTCTTACACATTTATGAGTTGACATTTCATCTCTATACCTCATGATTCTTGTGTAATGTGCGACCTAAGTTCACTCATTTTGCACACTTAGGGATGAGTGAATTCTCTTCATGGATGCCTCTGACCAACTAAAAATTTCACTCCTAGGGGTCAAATGAGACTAGAAAAAGGTTTTTATAGCTTACAAATGACCATCTAGATGCATTTTTGTAAATTATTCATCAAGTGGGCTCCTCTGATCAATCAATTATGTGTAAGAGATACCTTGTTTTTTGTGTTTCTTTGATAGTGAGAAGAGAGATTGGTTTAGAAAATTCAAATTTGAGTATATAAAATAAAAATGAAGGTTAAAAAACCTCTAATGCATTTTAAAAAACCTCATAAAATGATCACTTTTTGTAAGAAAACTATATCTTGAGTTTTGACCTACTAGAGTGTAATTAGGCCTAATAGACAAAACATGATTTTATGAATTTTTGGGTACAATATTAAAAGTGGAAATCCAAACCTTTTATCTAAGCATTGATAATTCATAAAAAAACCTAAATATATATGTCTAAGGTTTCTTGAAGTGATATTTCAATATAGAATGGGTTTTGGCATGTTAGTGCAACATTCAGACTAGTAAGTCTATGAGAGATTTTTGATATAAAAAAATTGTAGTAGACATTCTACGGTTTTGTAAAAGTTGAGTCACCTAAAAAATATTGTGATAAATTATTTTAGATTGATCTATACCCCTATTTTAAAATATTTCTTATTGTTATCCTTTTCAGGCATTTAGGCTTAATTAGCTTGTAGACATCTTTGACTCTTTTGAGTTAAAATAGACAAAAACAATAGATGGATTGGTTTTCCATATTGAGATAAATATTCAATATGTCTTTAAGGACCATAAGAATATAACCTCGAGTTTTATATACTAGTCAAGGAATATCAAATTTGCTTAAGTCTCTGCATTTATGTCTGTATTCTTCCCTTGCCAAGATTGTAATTTTGTGGATAGTCTAGAGAGGGATATCAATGTCGATATTAACCCATGTATAAGTAGGACATAGTGATTGTATGGACACATATAATTGTCTTTTTTATTTTATGGACAATTAGGAGATGAAGACATACACAAGTGCACCACTAGACTTCCGAACATTTATGATCAAGTACAATCTATAATATTTACATGTCCATGAAATTGATCCCAAGTCCACTTAAATTTATTTATTATTTTTTATTTTGGTGAATTATTTTACACCTTATATTTGGTTTGAGAGGTTGTTAATGCTTAATAGTGGACACCAATTCTTCACCATGATTTTATTGAATGAGTGGTAGTCAATAGATAGATGATATGAACCATTATTCATGGGTGTGAGGGATATTAGACTCTTGCAAGGAGAAGACCCAGGTCTTATCTTACCCTAATCAAGGAGCTCCTATATTTAACACCAGGGTTCATCATTCTCCCAAGTTTATTTATGATACAAAGGGTTTTTCGTAAATGGACCAAATATATGTGGTGTTTTACTACATAGTGCATTAGAAGAAATTCAATTTCTAGGAAGAATCCATTATGTGGCTTCAATAACTTATCAAGTTTTTGTTATTGGGACATTGATTTCATTGATCACACTATAAACTCTTACTTTCTTTCCTACATAGTTGTCTTAAGACAAACCACGAGCAACATGAAACTATGCACATGCATGATTAGTTTATGACATTTTTTAGAAGAGACCAATGTGACTTTGGTTGATGGAGTTGACTATAAGAGGTTGAAGAAGTAATATTTTGCGTGTACATCCCAAATTTTTGGTTTCACTTGATATGTAGAATGTCAATTATACAAGTATAGCCTCCCTAATAATATGCTATAGACTTCAAGAGGCACAATGTTTCAAGTGATGGTGCCCTCCATAGGGTCAAATTTATACTAGAATGTGCATTTCCTCCAAATCTATATATGTTTACCTTATTGAATCCACTCCAGGGATTATAGCTTGCAATTCAAAATAGTGGGAAGGCCAATTTGTTGGGTTGTATTTAGTGTGATGATGTTATTTTGGCTTAGATTGTCAATGATAAGATGAAGAGGTTGAACCTTGACCCATAACATGGTATGGAAGAGGCGTTCACACTCCTTAGAGGTCTCTATAGAAGTGGTGTTGGTGATTAGAAAAGTGTTATTTGGTTTGGTATCATCTATATGTGCATGATATGATGTAGGTTTCTAAAGAAAGGATTGTTACGCCCAACATTGAGAGTGTTCGTGAGTCTCTGATAATTTTTGATGGCACCACTTTTCACTATAATTATTCTTGCCTTTGTCAAAACTAGAAGGCATAAGAGGATTCAAGATTTGTGTGGCCTTCTTGGATTGGTATCCTTTATGAAAAGATTTTTATTTCTATGACAGAGGTCTAGATGGGGATTTATGTGTGGGTTGGCAAATAATTATTAATTGTAAATGAAACAAGTAAATAAAAAATATCACATGTAAATGTAAAATGTACATAATGATTGAAATAACCTAACTTAGAGAATAATTTTAATTTTTGTAACCCCATATAAAGTAATAATCAATCATTAACTAATAATATGTGTAAACATTAAATGATAAAAATAGAAAATATGCATAGGTAAAGGAATCATATTGTCAAATAGTATATATGTGATACATGAAAAGTTCTATGTCATAATTTAACATAAATAATATAGCATAGATCAAGAAAAAATGTAGACCATAACATGTACATAGACAAAATGTGCCATCTAAGCATACAATATGGGCCCTATTGGTATACAAAATTGATTATACCTACAACATTGTACGTAGGCAAAAAGCACCAAATAGGCATACAATGTGGGCCATGTCGGCATACAAAATAGATTATGCCTAGAACTAGATCCATAGCATAACAACTTGCTCTCTTGCTCCTCATTGCCTCCAAATAAATTGTGCTTTGTTGCCATAGACGTAGAACTAGGTGTGTTGGATGCCTCAGTAAGAGAAGATACTCTCCTCTCAACATATGAGTCATCCATTATTTCATCAACAACTGATAAAAATTGTTGTCTCTGCACAACATATAAAATATAAAAATTAATGCATTAAAATTGTATATTGAAAATTTGATAAATTTTTCAAGAATGTAAAATTTTGTAAAATTATTTTAAACTCGCCATATTCCATCTAAATGGTTGTCTAGGGCTATGAGACCGCATATACACTTATGATGGGGAATCCTATGGAGCATACATATATCATTAGATCTAGAGTTGCATACAATTATGTAAATATGACATAAAATATCATTGCTTAAAGATAAAAACAATTAAACTATGTGTTCTCACCAGTCTCCATCCTTGAATCATAACTGTTGCAGAGATAATGGATTCTTTAATGTAGAAGCAACATCACGTAAATCTTTTTCTTGTCCATGAGTGGTGCCCATAGCATCCCTCATCATCTATAAAACTAAAAAATGGATAATAAGTGAATCCAATGAACACGATAAAAATGTATGACTATAATATATATTAAAATAGAGTTCTTGTTCAAAGGACAATAAACATGTAAATTAATAAATATGTAATTTTAAAATTTACAAACCTATGTGTAAGGTACACCCATGCCAATTATAGCCTCTAAAATAGAGTCAAGGCTTTCTGACGTACCCAAAATATCACCAATCAACTAGATACAAATAATAAATAACAAGTTCAGTCAAATAAATTAGTCAATTAAGTAAACACATATACTAAAAAAATAAAATTAATATTCTTTTACAAATAAAAATAAACTATAATTAATATTAAATCTGTGTATCAAATATAGATGGTGACGTATCCTCTACAACAAAATCCTAGCATATCCTGATAGGAGTCATTGAAGCTAATACATCTCGCATAGTGTTTGAAATGCTAGTGTCATGCATTGTTGAAGCATCTACATGTGGCATATGCTTTGACATGCTAGTGTCTGGCACTACTAAAACATATATAGATAGCGTATACTCTGGCATGCTAGTCTTCATAAATGTAATTTGTGTATGTTGTACCTGAATAGGATGTCCTATACACTTCCTCCTTCATGATGTGCAACAATGCGTAAAAAATATAACATGAGTAGAAGGAGGGACACTAGCACCTATACCAAAACTAACACCACCACTACCACTGCCACCAATACCAATATCACCAACACCACCACTACTATTAGTACCACTAGCACCACCTATAGGCTAAGTAAAAGTCTTCAAAGTATACATGCCATGATCAATCATAACTTGTGTCAAACTAATAACTAGCTCAAGGGTGTCCATCTGTATGTTAAGATGCAAAATTTTAGGAATAAGGGCATGTGATATTGTTCTTCTATTTTTTAGATATTGGTTATGATGGTTTTGGTCTCACCTAGCACCAAGTCTATCAAATGAAGACCCACCTTCCCTACCTTGGGATGCCTTCATATCAAAATAATTTGGAATTTCTTGTAATACAATCTCACAATACAATTTTCTCAAAAAATATAATGGCATCTCATTATTGTTGCATGGAGGCTCATAAAAAACCATCCACCACCTATCCCAAAAGTTATTTTTAATCTCCTCATGAACATACCAATCAATACTAATATGTTTGCAATTTGTTGGTGGAGGTTGGTTAGTTCTAGTTTTAATAAATAAAGCATACAAATCTTCTTTTGTTATTTTTTATTCTTCACATCTTCATATGACAATTTAAAAATTGTTTCAGAGCCTCTCTTCAATGCAACATTGCATCCAGTTGTGAAGTCACATTTCCCACTTCATTAAAAATAAAATCTAATGTATTGACAAGTAAAATTTGTGCACTACCAGTTGAAGAGTGGTGCAAACCATTGAAAATTATTTGTAATTGTTGACATTTGGCATTGTATTGCTCATATAATTCAACTTCTTCTTGTGAAAAATTAGATTCTTCAAGATTTTGTCTAACATTTTCTTGAGGAAATGGATCCATCGGGTTTTTGTGTCTCTAAATTTTTAAAAAAATATAGATTTTTTTTAGCCAATGTAAAAAATCCAATGCAAATTTAAATTCAAAACCCTAGTTCAATAAATAAATATAAATTAAAAAATAAAAATGGAAAAATAACATACCTGATTTGAAGCAATCCAATGTTGAATCCAGTTGGCAGGATGAAATTTCAAAATACTTGCATCAAAAATGAAAATTTGACAAAACAAAAATCTCCTCAAAAAGCTTTGGCCACAGGTTTTTACTTGTAATTATGTTAAAAATAAAATTGAGTGAAGGGTGTACACCCTTTATGGTTTATAAACGGTGTACACATTTTACAAAGGGTGTATGCCTTTTACAAAGGGTGAACACCCTTTGTATTGAAAAGGGCATAAACCCTTTGTGAATTACAAAGGGTGTATGCCCTTTGTAAAGGGTGTGAGCCCTTTGTGAATTAAAAAGGGTGTATGACCTTGGAAAAGGGCATCTGCCCTTGAGGTTCAGGTGAAATCTTGAGCCTTAGCTTTTACAAAAAAGGGTATATGCCCTTTGTAAAAAAATCTATGAAGTTGGGGGACTATCATGTTTTTTGTCCCCCAACTTTGTGCATCAACCCTCTCCATATCTCAACATGGGAGATCTTGAATAAGAGGCCCTGTTATCATTTTGTCTTAATTGAGACTATGATCAACTACGTCTCTCTCAATCCTCATATGTATACTACAATTACTCTTGCTTGATGTGTTGCATGTTCATGCTATAATTAAACATACTTTGTTAATAAACAATGTCCTAAATTTGGACTAAGAACTAGGGGCATATGATGTTGCACTAGCTTAGCTCTTAGCTCATTATATTTAGCTCTCAACTCATTATGCTCAGATGTTTCTATCATCTATGTGGTAGTATCTATTAAACTTAGTCAAAGAGTGGGGTATGCACACCTATTATATTTTTAGCTCGCTCTCCAAGACCTATGAGAACTACATCACTAGGCACATGTCTAGTCAACCCTCAAAGTGTAGCATCAACAATCATAGTCCAATAATCCTCAACTCCTACTTACATTATACAATATTAGCAAAAAAATATTAAATACATGGAAAAAAGTCACAAAGCTAATTTAATACATATACTTTTGCTACCTTTGTCTATAGGGGAACATTTTCCTAAGTAGTTAGATGACCATTGCCACCACCTTCACCCATGTCAACATCATCTTGTGCCTCTAAAACACATTTGAATCCCTATACTATAATAAAAAACAAAATGGACAATTAATTATGTACCCATCAATGCGTATGCTTTGTCATATATCTGACATCATCCACATCAACTATCTCAATAACATGATTTATTTCATTTATTAGAATAGGCACTAGCTCTACCCTAGTAGGCCAAACCCTATCACCCTAATGTTTATTAGCTATATATGTCCATGTCCAATCCCATGGAGCTAGGGGCACATCCTGTTTGATAGCAAATTTACAATTCATGAGCCTATATTGAAATGCTCATATAGTCCTGGCCATCGATCATGAAACCAAAAACTAACTTAGATCCTACATAAGTACACCCCATCCTTATGTCATCCAAAAAATCCTTAGTGTGGTCTCTAAATGATAAACTATAGTGTTAGATGATTAAGGAACCACAATACCTCTCCTTGTAATTACCTATCCACCTTTGTGAAAATATCTCCAAGTGAGCTTAATCACAATGTGGCATGTCTATAAGATGAATCATCAAAACATTCTCATACACCCAACAATATAATAACATTGTTGAACCTAATCTTCAATTTTAGTCCTCTTTGGTAAATCTATATAAATATTTGTGCAAGTGCACCATTATTGTATTACCACACAAATACATATTTTCATGATCCTCTATATCATAAATAATAGCGTGCATCATATGTGAGATGACCACACCGCTTCCATCAACAACTATAAAATACACTAGTAATACGTACACAAAAAAATCACTCACAAAACATTAGATAGCACAATCTCATATATCAATATCATCGAAGCCCTAGTAGTATAATGTGCTCCACTAGCTTGATCGGTCATACAAATATGAGCTTGGCCTTTCATGCCCTACCCCTTAACAACCTATTTCATGGCTTGACTACCAACTACCTATAATCTCATAATTGTACAAATATCCTCTAATAACATAGTCATCTTTCCTATGGTGAGCCAAAAAGTACATATTTGCTTCCCATCTCTTTACAAGTACAGTGATCATGTGCATGTCATAAGGCATAAGTCCTAAACAACTCAAGTGGCCCAATATAGTCTACTCTATTATAACTATCTCTACATTACTCAATAGTAATGCTCAAATAGTCACCATCAACCACCAATGTCTAAACTACCTAGCTCACATGTCATCCTATAATCAAAAAGTACAACACTAGATGAGATTTCTAAAAATTACTAAAAAACCTTATATATTTGTTGTCCCCCAAAAACATCACTCATTTTTGGGACAACATTTGAACTATTTTGGTCCTACAGACCAAAATTGTCTCTTCCCTTTTCAAAATTTGTCGTGGGCATTCAAATTCCTCATTTTTCAAGCTTCTCAAAAATATATGGACTCTATAGGCTTAAATCTACAGACTCTGCAGGCTTGGATCTATGGACTCAGCAAGAAGAGAAAATCTATGGACTCAGCAGGAAGAGGAAATCTACGGACTCTGTAGGCAGGTTCATTTCTACAGGTTCAAAGACTTCTGGAGGCAGGCTCAACCAAAATAATCAATTTCTAACACTTGGTTATTTTTAGGATTGGTTTAGTGCCTTGGTTCAATCGAAAATCTCCATCGACAAGCATCTAAGCAAAGAAGGCTTGAACTGTTGAACCATTGAACCACTTTGGTTCAAAGGTTCAACAAGTTCAAAGTTTAAAAGGTTCAATGCTTCTGGTTAAACGGTAGGTTCAATCAAAGGAATGGTTCAATGGCTTGGTTCAACCAAGCAGTTCAATGCTTTGTTTCACTCGGGTGGTTCATTCACTTTGTTTCAATGCTTTGGTTCATCCTTTGGTTCAATCAAATGGTTCGTCAGTCGGTTCAAGGCTTCGTTTGAAATGTTGAACCAAAACTTGGTTCAACGATTGTGATCCAAAACTTGAAAGCTTTAGTTGAAATATAATTCAAAAATCAACACAATTTAAATAATGCTATCTCTGAAAAGAGATGTTTTATTTATCAAAATTGCAGACCCAAACATATGCTTATCTCTGAGAAGAGATGTTTGATTTCCCTTTCAGGTTACATCTTCATTTATACATGTTTTGAAGGTGTGGGGAGGATGTGAAAAGTCACCAATATTGAGGGAGATGAATTGGTTCGACCTCCACGATTTACAACAATAAAGAATTCAAGGAATTACTATTTTTAGAAACTTACTATTTTTGGACTGGACTAATAAAATTGAAATTTGGGACACTTTGATTGGGTTTTAAGAGGTCAAACTTCATCAAGTAGAGCTCCATGCCATATCATGACATTCCCCTCATTATTAGCTTTCCAACAGTTCAAACGGTGAGTCAATTGGAGCTACGGTGCAAAAGTTATGGCTCCCAAAATTTTTGCCATCAAATGGGGTGGACCCATCACCCGAATTGTCATCTGAATTGTTGTTTGGATCAGGATGGTTCAAAGGTAGGTTCAATCAAGTGGTTCAATGCTCAGTTCATCTGCTTTATTCAAAGGCTTGGTTCATTAAATTGGTTCATCAGCTTGAACCATTTTGGTTCAAAGCTTGGTTCATCAGCTTGGTTCAACGTTTGGTTCAACCAAGTGGTTCATTGCCTTGGTTCAACAAAGTGGTTCAATGGAGCGGTTCAACATTTGGTTCAATCAAATGGTTTAACAGCTTGGTTCAACCAAGTGGTTCACTCAGAAAGTTCAAAGAAGCCTCCCGAAGGACAAGTGCCCTTGTGGAGGGCACTTGGTCTACAAAAACAAACTTCGAAAGGGTCATTTTTGAAGAAGGTCACAAAGGTAAATTATTTCAAATTATTTTTTAAGGTAGACAGTCATATTTCTTTCAGACTTTTGTGTAAAGGAATTCCTTCAGACAAAAATTCTGAAAGAATTTAGAGAAGTCGCAGGAAGAAATCCCAAAGGAATTCATAGATATTTCAAATGAAATAATTCTGCAGACTTTTTATCCGTGAGAAAATACCCGCAGAGAAAGCTCGAGAGACAGTCCGCTAAGGAAAAGGCTGCGAGAGACTTCTAAGGTGAAGGTCATCTAAGAACCCTGAAAGGTAAGTGCCCTTGCGGGGGACTCTCGGCTGCCAAATAGAAGGACACTTCCCCGAAGCCGAAGGGTCACCTTCCCTTTGAGAAGATGTAAAATAAGAAGCCTGAAGGCTATTCGAAGATCACCTGAAGAGAAGATACCTCTGCAGGGGGATCTTCTTGACCCAAGGCAGATCATTTCCTAAGGCCCAAAAAGGTAGGTTCTTTTTGGGAAAGTGCCAAATAGAAAATCTGAAGAAGGACCAAGGGGTGATGCACCTGAAGACATCAAATTCAAGACAGCGAACTAGCCATTGAAAACATAGTGACGGATGCACGAACGTCAATTTTAAAGCTCATAATATAGTCGTTGATCCTTTGAATCTATAGACCCAAATGCATCCACAGTGTTTAGGGCCAAGACTAGTAGAAAGTGACTAAAGAACTGAACAACAAATTGAATCCAGGACCCGATTCAATTAACCAGAAAAGGAGGAAGGATGAAGGTAGGATGAGATCGCTAGGTGGACATTGAAATTTGCAAACTTTTAATAGCGTGACTTGTTTCTCTGCATTGATAAAATCAAATGGATAAACGCCCCTAATTTCCAGTCTGTCTTCTTAACAAATTTCAATGCAACATGATGTGTTACTGTTCCCGAGTCCTTCCTGAAGAGGCTATATAAGGGACACTCTTCTATTGTAAATGGATCTTTTTTTGACAATCAGAATGAAACTCTGCCCAAATTGAAAGGCACTTCTGAGACTTTGAGCTCAATTTGTTGATCATATTTTTTTATTGGAATAAGAAAGCATGTGATTTTTCAGACTTTGTGCTGTGATATCTTTGTTGTTGGGGAAACTATTCTTATGTCTTTTTCCTTAATATATCTTCTGTTCCTTTAATTCAACAAGCAGAATTAGTGACAGTAGTTAGGAAGGTGTCCTGAAGAGTCAAGTGTGGAGAGACTTTGTGCCCCCATAATTGCCTTTAGTGTGTTTTCTTTTCATTTATGTGTAAAGGACCTTGGGATGACTTTGTGCCCTCATTGTCCTTCGTATCCTACTCTTGAGCAATTCAGGTGAAGACTTTGTGTTGCATCTCGATTTGCTGGTTATTACATCCTTTGCTACATTTTGCATTTACTACCAGGAGTATTCTTGTGGTTTGTTGAATAGTAATTCTGAAAGAAGAGGAGTGTTGTCTGTCATTTCCCTTGATTTTTTCCTTTAATTTGCATGCATCATCTTTGAATAAAGAGAGATGGATGGTTTGTCCTACCCTTGAGTATTATTTTTTGTTAATATATATATAGCATACCTATAGGGAACCTCCCCTTGATGAGAGGAGAGATCAGTCCCCTTCTGATGTGGTAAACCTACACATTTGGATGACTAATCTTCCTACTTTGGCTTATCAGACCTATTTTATTTATCAGTATGTTGATATACAAAATATTCAACCAACAGTTTTTGGCGACTTGGCTAGGGTATAATATCCATTATCCATTGATAATCTATCCATTCACCTCCACACTAACCAAGAAAGAACGCATAATTTAAAGCCTCAAGCTACAAACTGAAGCAAGGTCAATTCTTTCCCATTTTTATTTCACAATCTGGAAGATTCAAGGTATACACGAAGCCAAAGGGCTAAAGGTATCATTGACTCTGTATTCGAGTTGGTACAACAAAGTGATTTTGATCGATTTCCTTCACCATCTCGTCTCCAATGAACCAAGAGCTTTCCTCCTACTAAAGCCATATCTCTATTTCCAGACAAAGTATCTACTTATGTTGTTGATAAAGCTTTGCCAATAATTACCCCTCTAAGATTTATTATCCCTCCTTTTCATAATCCTACAATGGCAGTTCAAGGCCCCTGGGGCAATGCTTTTGGTCCTCTCAATATTACTCCACCTCTACATGAGATTCCATGCAGTTCAAGGAAGAATTTTCCTAAATTCTATGGTGATGGGAAAGTTCATCTTGATAAACACATTGCAGCCTTCAACATATCTTATGGAGTAATTAGAGTAGAATTTGAAGATGTAACAGTCAAGATTTTTGTGGAGACACTACAAGGTCCTGCTACAAATTGGTTTTATCATCTACAGGCTCGGTCAGTAAATGATTGGAATACTCTCAAAGATAAGTTTGAAGCCATATTCAAACTTGCAGAAGATGCACATGCACTTTTGGCTCAACTTATGCAGATGAAGAAAGAGTCTTATGAGCCTATGAGAGACTTCATAGCCAAATTTGACAAACTGAGAAATAGAATTCTTGTAATTACTCGACCTACAGTTGAGAATCTCAAATACTTTTTCATTAATTCTTAGTTACCTAAAGTAAGTTTTCTCTTGAGACGTGCTGGTCAAATAGATCTTGCTACAACTCAACATTTGGCCACTGAGGTAGAAGATGATCTCATCTTAGCACGAAAGATAAGAAGAGATCCGAATAAAAATAGAGCTTCATCATCTTCTAAATATTCATCTACAAGCACCACAGATCTAATGGTGCAGAAATTGGCAAATGAGTTGCTTGCTCTCAAAAAGCAAATGGCTCAAAGAATGTCTTCTATGCCTTCATACAGAAGGACATTCCCAAATCAATCATATCAGGGCAATGCTACCAGGAATCAAGGCCAACAGAATCGCCTTCCTCCCCCACAAAAGAAACTTGCCCTGAAAGCTCCTCCAACTAATTCAGCAATGGGATATCTTGAAGTAGAATTAGAGTTCTATTTCTAGCCTGAATTGAATCAAGAAAATGACGCTGATCTCCTTGAAGACAATCAAGAAGAATCAGCTAGCGACTCCCACATTGGTTTCCTAAACTACCAAGATGAACCTGGAAGCAAAAGAGAAGCTTTTGATGTTTCATATGCAGTGTTTACCAAGTCCAAGAACCAATCAGTCCAGCAAGCTGATAAAGGGAAGATAGAAGAGCAACCATAGCCAACAGTCATGATTGATAAGCGTGGAACCATTCTGCCTTTTCAGTCAAAGGATTCGATAATCACCCAAAAGGCAAATACATCAATTTTGCCTTCCCCTTCTTCTTCAAATTCACAAACCAGCCCACCTCCCATCCCTCCTAAAACTCAAAAAGTTGAAGTACCTTTCTCTGTACCTAGCTCAATTCAGCCATTTGACATAATCGATCATGTTAAAAAGACAAAAATATAAATGTCTGAGTTTGAATATTTGCAGTCTAATCCTGATCAATTGAATAAGTTGGTCCAATATGTCAAGAACCAAACCATCCCTACAAGATAAAAAGCTAAAAAGGTAACTCCTGATTCTCCAAAGAACATGCTTATTCTGAATAATCTTGTCATTACTCCTCCAGCTGTTCCTGGAAAAATAGAACCTTTCTATGTTTCCCTATTAATTAATGGCCATAAGCTGAGTAACTGTATTATAGAC
Source organism: Torreya grandis (assembly GCA_037957365.1). Taxonomy (NCBI): domain Eukaryota; kingdom Viridiplantae; phylum Streptophyta; class Pinopsida; order Cupressales; family Taxaceae; genus Torreya; species Torreya grandis. The sequence continues at coordinate 6,911,604 of JARHVA010000018.1, forward strand.
TCAGACGCATCTGATAATGTCATGTCTGCTAAAGTAGCTGAGTCTCTTGGTCTCACACTGACCAAGACATTTGGGAGATTTTTCTCCATGGAGAACAAGCAAGTACCATTGCTGAGGCAAATCAAAGATGCCTAATTTGCATTTGCAGCCTTTCTAAACAAGAGAATCAAGATGATTGTCTTGGTGGCTGACATCCTAGCATCTTATGGCATTTTGCTTGGATGAAATTTTTGTAAGGACGTGGAAGGAGAACTAAGCATGGATCTATCTGAGGCAAGGATCCCTATACAAGGCATAATGAAGAGGTTGCTCCCTGAAAAGGAGGCAAAATATGTGGTTACCCAGACATTAGCCCTTGAAGCTCAATTTTTTTTTGAATCTATAGGTATGGGTAACTACTTTTTATCTACAGATGAAGTGCATGAAACACTTGATATAATTCTTGAAAGTGTCAAATTAGAAATCAGTTTAACTAGAACAACAGAAGAACTAGTAGGCTGTAATATAGATGAAGAAAGATCCTCCATCTCTGATGAAGGAAATTCTAAAGAAAAATTAGTATCAGATGAGATATGGACTTTGGAATTTGATAGTAGATGTTCCTCTACCGGTTTGGAAGCTAAGATTGTGTTGATATCTCCTCAAGGAGATATGTTTCCTTCATCTTACAAGTTACAGTTTAGCAACACTAATAATACAGCTGAATATGAATCTCTGTTGCTTGACATGAAGGCTTCTCAAGACAAAGGCATCAAGTTTCTTCATGCCAAAGGGGATGCTCAATTAGTGGTTTGTCAAGTAAAAAATCTTTACCAAACTAAGAATGAAATATTCTGCCACTATCGCAACTTGGTTTGGGACCAAATTGAAAGCTTTGATGCTTTCAACATTTCTACCATACCCAGAGAGTCTAATGATAGAGTTAATGCACTTGGTGTTTTAGGAACTCTCTTAATTCCTCATTCATATTTTAAAGAAGATAGGTATATTATTGAGCTAGTCTATAGACCAAGTGTCCTTGACAATGCTGATCATTAGTAAGTATTCAATGATGACCATCAAATCATTGCTTTTCTGGAATGAAAAGACAATTTTGAATAACTACATTTTGAAGGTAGTGAATCTCAGAAGAATGAATCAGCCTCTGAATCCAGTTCAAATATAAATGAAGAATTCTTACAGTTGAAAGGAAACAAAATTTCCAAAGGCCTAATTTCTCTTGAGAAGCTGTTTGACAAGCATGATAGATTCATCAAACAACAACAAACAGACTCAAGTTTCTCTCAAGGATTCGATCAAGTAAATCTGACCACTAAATAAAATCTCAAGATGGTTAACATTGGTAAGTGTTGCACCCCTGAAGAAAGAATCAAGTTCACCTCTTTACTCCATCAATACATGGATGTCTTAACATATTCTTATGAAGACTTAAAGTCTCTCAGACTAGCTGAAATCCGTCATGAGATTTCTCTCAAGGCTGATTCAATGCCCTACAAGCAAAAATCTAGACAGTATAATATGAAAATATCAGGTACTATTCTGTCTGAGATACAAAAAATGTTAAATGCTAGAATCATCTTTCCAATCCATCATTCCACATGGATTGCAAACATAGTGCCTGTAAGGAAGAAGAATGGTGAATTTCACATTTGTGTAGATTTCAAAAATCTAAATCAAGCATCTTTGAAAGATAATTATTCTTTGCCAATTATGGATCAAGTGCTTCAAACAGTGACAGGTTCAGAGATGTTATCAATGTTGGATGGCTTCTCAAGATATAATCAAGTTGAAGTTGGTAAAGCAGACCAACACAAGACTGCATTCACCACACCTTGGGGTACATTTGCATATGGAAGAATGTCTTTTGGTTTAATAAATGCTAGTGCTACCTTTTAGAGAGCAATGGATCTAGCTTTCAAAGATGAGATTGGTAAATTCATAGTGGTATACTTTGATTACTTGATTGTCCTTTCAAAGCATCGATCTGATCATGTGCACCACTTACAACAAGTGTTGGAGCGCCGCCGCCAGAATGGTATTTCTTTGAATCCTAAGAAGTCTATGTTTGGAGTAACAGAGGGGAAACTCTTTGGACACATTGTGTCAAAAGAAGGCATAAAGATTGACTCAAACAGAGTCAAGTCTATTCAAGAGCTTAATTTGCCTACAAAAAAAATGTTGTTTATTTTTTCTTTGAAAAAGTGAATTTCTTATAGAGATTCATCCCTGAATTTGCTGAGAAGACTAGACACATTGTGAACATGATGAAAGGAAAGACCATCTTCAGCTAGACTAAAGAAGGCACGTCAGCATTTCAGGATATCAAGACTGCCATTGCTCACACCCCTACCTTGGTTTGTCCAGATTAAAACAAATATTTCATCATATATAGCTATGCATCTGAACACACTCTTTCAGCAATTCTTATTCAACAGGACAAGGAAGGTATGGAATCTCCTATCTCTTTTATGAGTTGCCCTCTCAAAAACCATGAGATAAAGTATTCAAATGTAGAGAAGCATGGTTATGCGTTGGTGAAAGAAGTCAAACATTTCTGCTTCTATTTTTTGAATTCACACATTATTGCCTTAGTTTCTGACACTACAGTCAAGTCTATATTAACTCAGCAGGAGTTTGGCACGAAAAAGGGTAATTAGATTGCAAAGATCCAAGAGTTTGATCTAGACATCAAGCCAACAAAGCTGGTCAGGGGTAAAGGCCTATGCCAATTAATTGCTGACAATAAGCCAGAAGACACACAGCGTGAAGAAACTGAAGTGGAAGATACTCCAACAGTCCTTTTTGTCTCCACTACCAATGAGTGGTATTCAGGTATCGCTCATTTCCTTGCTTATGGTGAATGTCTTGCTCATTTGTCTTACAAAGAAAGGAGGAATATCAAGTTGAAATCTACCAATTTTATCCTTTGGGACAATGGCTTGTACAAGAGAAGCATAGATGGAGTATTCCTTCGTTGTGTAGACAAAGAGCAACAAAGCCAACTTTTGAAATCTTTCCACAATCTAGCTTGTGGAGGATATTTTTTTGCTCCTGTGACTACTCACAAGATTTTGTGAGCCAGGTATTACTGGCCAACTCTTTTCCAAGATGTACATAAGTGGGTGAGAAAATGTGAACTCTATCACCAATTTGTTGGAAGACCCAAGTTAGCTGCTATGCCTCTCAAGCTAGTGATCATAGAAGAACCTTTCTAGCAATGGGGGATTGATTTTATTGGGACAATAAACCCATATTCAAGTGCTAGACATGATTATGTCCTTACAGCAACTGACTATTTCAACAAGTGGGTAGAAGCAATCCCAACTAAGCATGTTACTTCAGAAGTTGTATGCAACTTCTTCAAAGAGAATATCATTTATAGCTTTGGATATTTGATCAAAATTGTTACTGATAATGAAACTTATTTCACTTCTCAAGAGATTACACAATTATGTTTCCATTATGGAATTATACTCTCTCACTCTTCTGATTATTTTCCACAAGGAAATGGACAAGCTGAATCCAGTAATAAGAACCTGGTAACTATCATCAAGAAGCTAGCAGATGACAATCAAAAGACATGGCATAAAGTATTGGTTGATGCTCTATGGGCAGACAAAATCACACCAAAGAGGGTAATTGGTATGTCTCCTTTTCAACTTATTTGTGGTATCAATGCTGAAATACCAATCACCTTAGAATTGTCAGCCTTGAAATTGGCAAAGGCAGTTGAAGATCAAACATATGAAAGCTCTCTTGATAAAAGAATCATGTGCCTGATTGAGCTGGAGGAACAAAGAACCAAAGTGGTGGACAGAATTGCTACTCATCAAAGTCTGGTAAAGAAACTCTTTGACCAGAAGGCCAAAAATCATGATTTCCAGATTGGGGATCAAGTCCTGTTGTGGGACAAAAGGAGAGCACCAAAGGGGATGCATGGAAAGTTTGAGTCCCTTTGGAGAGGCCCATTTATAATTCATCAGCACATTGGTGAAAATAGCTTTCTGCTAAAATATCAAGATGGCACACTCTTTTCTCTGTCTCACAATGGGCAACATCTAAAACACTTCAACTCTTGAAGTATCAGATCATTGCATCTGTATATATGTATATTTGTACAATTTTTAATTCTATTTCGTTTTGTTTTTTTCCATTTTTGATGCCTTTCAGTTTTGGGTAGCATGACTCTATAACCCAATGTTACACATGAAGACACTGGAGATTCTGGATTCTACTCCTTTCAAATTTTTTTTGCAATTTATAAAAGTTCCCCAACTGGAGCCAGCTGTTGTCCCCCAAAAATATCATTCATTTTTGGGACAACATTTGAACTATTTTGGTCCTACATACCAAAATTGTCTCTTCCCTTTTCAAAATTTGTCCTGGGCATTCAAATTCCTCATTTTTCAAGCTTCTCAAAAATCTACGGACTCTACAGGCTCAAATCTACGGACTCTGCAGGCTTGAATCTACGAACTCAGCAGGAAGAGAAAATCTATGGACTCATCAAGAAGAGGAAATCTACAAACTCTATAGGCAGGTTCATTTCTACAGCTTCAAAGACTTTTGCAGGTGGGTTCAACCAAAAGAATCAATTTTTAACACTTGGTTATTTTCAAGATTGGTTCAGTGCCTTGGTTCAATCAAAAATCTCCATCGACAAGCATCTAAGAAAAGAAGGCTTGAACCGTTGAACCATTGAACCACTTTGGTTCAAAGGTTCAACAAGTTCAAAGTTCAAAAGGTTCAGCGCTTCCAGTTCAATGACAGGTTCAATCAAAGGAATGGTTCAATGGCTTGGTTCATACAAGTGATTCAACGCTTTGTTTCACTCAGGTGGTTCATTTTCTTTGTTTCAATGCTTTGGTTCATCCTTTGGTTCAATCAAATGGTTCGTCAATCGGTTCAAGGCTTCGTTTGAACTGTTAAACCAAAACTTGGTTCAATGGTTGGTTCAAACAAATGGTTCAAAGGTAGGTTCAATCAAGTGGTTCAATGCTCAGTTCATCTTCTTGGTTCAAAGGCTTGGTTCATTCAATTGGTTCATCGGCTTGAACCATCATCTTGAACCATTTTGGTTCAAAGCTTGGTTCATCAGCTTGGTTGAATGTTTGGTTCAACCAAGCAATTCATTGCCTGTTCAACGAAGTGGTTCAACAGAGTAGTTCAACATTTGGTTCAATCAAACAGTTCAACAGCTTGGTTCAACCAAGCGGTTCACTCAGAAAGTTCAAAGAAGCCTCTCGAAGGACAAGTGCCCTTGCGGAGGGCACTTGGTCGACAAAAACACCCTTTGGAAGGGTCATTTTCGAAGAAGGTCACAAAGGTAAATTCTTTTAGAAATTTTGTTTAAGGCAGACAGTCATAATTCTTTGACATTTGTCCGAAGGAATTCCTTCGAATAAAAAGTTTGAAAGAATTCAGAGAAGTCACGGGAAGAAATCCTGAAAGAATTCACAGATATTTCAAATAGAACAATTCCGTAGACTTTTTGTCCGCAAGAAAATACCCACAGAGAAAGCCCAGGGAAAATACCCACGGAGAAAGCCCGAGAGACAGTTCACTAAGGAAAAGGTCGCGAGAGACATCTAAGGCGAAGGCCGTCGAAGGACCTTGAAGGGTAGGTTCCCTTATGGGGGACTCGCGGCTGCCAAATAGAAGGACACTTCCTCGAAGCCGAAGGGTCACCTTCCCTTTGGGAAGATGTAAAAAAAGAAGCCCAAAGGCCATTCGAAGACCACTCGAAGAGCAGATACCTTTGCGGGGGGATCTTCTTGACCCAAGGAAGATCATTTCTTAAGGCTCAAAAGGGCAGGTTCTTTCTGAGAAAGTGCCAAATAGAAAATACGAAGAAGGACCAAGGGGTGACGCGCCTGAAGACATCAAATTCAAGACAGTGAACTAGCCGTTGAAAACATAGTGACGGGCGCGCGAACGTCAATTTTAAAGCTCATAAAATAGTCGTTGATCCTTTGAATCTATAGACCTGAATGCATTCACAGGCTTCAAAGCTAAGACCAACAGAAAGTGACTAAAGAACTGAACAGCAAATTGAATCCAGGACTCGATTCAATTAACCAGAAAAGGAGGAACGATGAAGGTAGGATCAAGTGGACATTGAAAGTTGCAAACTTTCAATAGCATGACTTGTTTCTCTGCATTGATAAAATCAAATGGCTAAACGCCCCTAAGTTCTAGCGTATCTTCTTAACAGATTTCAATGCAACATGATGTGTTACTGTTCTCGAGTCCTTCTTGAAGAGGCTATATAAGGGACTCTCTTCTATTGTAAATGGATCTCTTTTTGACAATCAAAACGAAACTCTGCCCAAATTGAAAGGCACTTTTGAGACTTTGAGCTCAGTTTGTTGATCATATTTTGTTATTGGAATAAGAAATCAAGTGATTTTTCAGACTTTGTGCTGTGATATCTTTGTTGTTGGGGAAACTGTTCTTATGTCTTTTTCCTTAATCTATCTTCTGTTTCTTTAATTCAACAAGCAGAATTAGTGACAGTAGTCAGAAAGGTGTCCTAAAGAGTCAAGTGTGGAGAGACTTTGTGCCCTCATAATTTCCTTTAGTGTGTTTTCTTTTCATTTCTGTGTAAAGGACCTTGGGATGACTTTGTGCCCTCATTGTCCTTCGTATCTTAATCTTGAGAAATTCAGGTGAAGACTTTGTGCTGCATCTCAATTTGCTGGTTATTACATCCTTTACTACATTTTCATTTACTACCAGGAGTATTATTGTGGTTTGTTGAATAGTAATTCTGAAAGAAGAGGAGTGTTGTTTGTCATTTCCCTTGAGTTTTTCCTTTGCACGCATTATCTCTGAAGAGAGAGAGATGGATGGTTTGTCCTACCCTTGAGTATTATTTTCTCTTTATATATATATATATATATATATATATATATATATATATATATAGGGAACCTCCCCTTGATGAGAGGAGAGATCAGTCCCCTTCTGATGTTGTAAACCTACACATTTGGATGACTAATCTTCCTACTTTGGGTGATCAGACCTATTTTGTTTATCAGTACGCTGATCGACAAAATATTCAACCAACAATATTAACTTAATAATTTAATATCGAACTATTACCTTATGATATATAAAAATTTCTGATAAAACCTTATAATACTACACATGTAAAAATATACATGGAAACCCTATAATTATATAACTTTAATATATCATTAAAATAATTCTCAAAAAACTTTACAATATTATAGATGTAAAAATAAGATTACGCCATTATAATACCATACACAACTGTACTATAAATATAATTATTTTATTTTACATATTGTTATATTACTAAATGCAAAATTTCTTTAAAACCCTTAATTATTTAATAATTTGATTAATTTTAAAATATATAAATTTCATACGCATTTTTAAAAATTTATCAAAAAAAAAATATAATATTAAAAATGTAAAAATATACATGAAAACCTTATAATTATATAATTCTAAATTCTTTTTAGCAATATAATTATTTTTTAAATATCTAAATTTCATGTAAATCTATAAAAATTTCTAAAAAAATCTTATAATACTATGGATGTAAAAATATATATGAAAACCTTATAATTATATAATTTTAATAAATAAATAAAAATCTCAAAAAACTTTATGATACAAATGTAAAAATAAAATTACAAAATTATTATTTAATTTGATTTCATATGTATTTATATAATTAATTTTATTTATCTTTTTTATTATTTTTTATATACTTACTATAAAAGTGTATAGATTTTTTTTTTAATTTTTAAAAAAATTAAAAATTGACAAGTCACCCGTTACAACTCCCAACCCCCATATCGATGTAATTACATTTATCCAATTTAAACATGTCTCATCAGGCATACGGATCCAAGTCTATCAAAATTAATGGAAGATGTGCATATGGATCCAAGCCTCCAGATGTTCATGGAAGATGCCCCACGCCTACCGAAGTTTATGGAAGACACCCGTCTCAACCAGTCGATCACACCCAGGTAGACAACTCAAAAGTATATCTGAAAGCCTGGCCTGGAATTTTGATTGGAATTTGTGGTAGGACATAAACCACCTGGCATGCATGGTACGTCAGCTCCTTTCCCCACTAATCTTTCCAGTATGGCAGAGCAAGGTTTGTGTCAGGGTATTTTAACAGAGCCTATGCTGATTCTATGCCATCCCATACTCCTAAACCAATTATCTGTTTCCCATTTAGTGAATCATAGAAAGAATAAGAAAGTATGCCTTTGAGGCAGCTGAAATATGATCTGAGAATTGGAAGGCAGGAGTAGGAGATCACATCTTGTCTTTCTGAGCTGCAATATATTCTGTGGATGCTGACAATGTCTCCCAGAAAGAGCTGTGCAAAAGGAACACCTTGGCTTGTTTGTTGGGAGCTCAGCTGAAACCATCCTGAGTCCAGTACTGGTTTCATTGCACACTTTAATCCTTTGGTGAAGGCTGCTGCCTGCAGAATCCCTCACCAAATTAGTTTACATCTTTCTTAATTTTAAACTTAGCCTTTTTCTGTCAATTATATTTTTTGATTGGTTCTCAATAAGTTGAGTTGATGTAGACCTATTAACGCACATTAAGAAAACTAAAACATTAGAAACATCAAACCAAATGGGCTGCTCAGATGGGTTAATGAATGTTTATACATACCTCGGGGATATTTAAGGCTAAATTCTCTGCATTTTGTAATCCTTCCCCTTTCCATACCATGAAAATAGCCACCTACACAGGTTAATCAGTAACAAAATTAGAAATAAATCATCTTCTATAAGATCAACTTTCATCTCAAACGATAGATCATAGGGATATGCCATGATATTAACCGGCTTAATTAAAGAGGTGCGCCTTAAAGAAAGTAGAAACAAAATGCCAAAATAAATTTTCCCTAATAAGGAAGTAAAACTATAGTTATCATATTCTTTCGAATACAATTCATATACTGTTCAAACCGAAATTTTTAAGCAAAATGAATTTAAATCTCGAACTTCCGAAAGAATATGAACTGTGTTCATTTTATCATTCTGAAAAATTATTTTCATTAAATTCTTTTTTCTCTAAATATAAACTGTGTTCTCATTTATGTTAATTTATAAAAATAAATTAAGACTATATATTTATTATTTTTATTTTTGTATTATTTTATATATATGATGTTGAACAATGAACATTAATGAACATTGAAGTTTATTACTCTATTGGGTTTTGTTATCATGTATTATCAATTTATTTATGTTTATGTTTTATAAATATGTATGATATATTTATTTTTTATAATTTATACAAAAATTAATCGAACTATCGAACCAAACTTTTTTAAAAGTCCCGAACTTATTTTCCCCTTTGATTACCATGAATAAAACCCATCACAAGACATGCCACTATAATAAGCCCTAACAAGACACGTACAAATGTTACATATTGGCCTACTTTTTTTTTTATTACATGGCATTTTTGTACCATGGCCAACCAGGATGGTGGATTGGACTCTTGGATATAGAAAATTCTGGCTAGGTGGCAAATAGGCAGTAGGGTTTCTCTAACAAGTATGCCCTTGGAAGTCTCTCAGAGTAGTGGTATTGCTGAAGTACATGGACAGTCTAAGTTATGTGATATTGTTGGTGTTGGTCCCAGGGTGTGTAGAATTAAAAGACCTGGGAAGAGGTGGTAAGTTGGTTGACTTGAGACTCTGATAGTGATCAAGTAGGTAAGAGTGCAATTTACCCTTTAAAATTATTTGGCATTTACCCCTCAAACCTATTTGGACATAGAAACTATAGAACTTTAAATATATAAAAATAAATCACAACCAGAAAGATACCAAAAACTCATAGCCAAATATATACAATATTCATAGGACAAAAGAAATGCAAAAATAATATAGAAGAAATAAAAATTGCCAAAATAAAAATTACTACTTTAAATTATTTGAATCATTCTTTTTCATAATAAAAATCAATTACAATGTATTAATAGAATTGCATGTGAACATACTTTTCTATTTAATAAATTAAAATATTCTAAATTTATCTAAATAATAATTTTCATGTAATATCAACTAAAGTTAACTCTAGCCTTTCCAAGGCTTTAATTTTCTAAAATATATTATTTGAAAATTAACTAAATATTAAATTAATTATATGATTGAAGCTCTTGTAAACTAGGACTCAACAACAATTATCCAACATTCTCCCCCTTGATGTTGAGTGAACTTACAATTTGATCTCAGAGTTTCAAAAATTGATCCATTGAAACTCCCTTAGTGTTGATGTATTTCAATTCTAGTGTTGATGTATTTCAATTCTACTATCTTCTTCTGTATTAAATCTTAGATAAAATGATTCTTTAAATCAAAATATTTTATCCTGCTGTGATGGACTGGATTCTTGGCTAATTTAATTGCACTAATGTTATCGCAAAAAAATATTGTGAGATGGATTTGTATCTCTCTAATTTATTCAATAAGTTTCTAAGCCATAGTGCTTGTGTACCTGCTGAAATGAGTGCAACATACTCTGCTTTTTTAGAAGAAAGGGAAACTATACTTTGCTTCTTTGAGCTCCAAATAATCAAACCAAAACCAAAAGAAAAATAATTACCAGATGTAGACTTTCAGTCATCCAAACTACCTCCCTAATAAAAATCACTAAAACCAATAAGTTTGAACCTTTTAGAAGTGTAGTAATGAATACTAAAATCTAGAGTTCCTCTCACATACCTCAAAATTATCTTGGCTGCTTTCATATGTATTTTTGATGGATCGGTCATGTACCTTGAAACAAGTGAAATTGAATAAGCAATATCAGGTCTTGTGTGAGTTAGAAACATCAAGCTTCCAACGATACTCCTATAAATTGTCTCATTAACTATTTTAGCACCATCATCTCTACACAACATAACTCCATGAGCAACTGGAGTGGAGACTAGTTTACAATCAGCCATATCAATTTTTTTCAACATATATTTGGCATACTTTGACAAATGAAAATTTAATTCTCACTTTGATAAACCTCCATTCTAAGAAAATATTTCATGAGACCTAAATCTTTCATCTCGAATTAATTCATCATAGTAACTTTGAATTCATCGTTTACCTTAGAACTGATACCCATATACAACAAGTCATCAACATACAAACTTACAATAAGAATATCATTGCCTTCTTGTTTTTAGTAAAGGGTAAGTTCACTCTTACTTCTTTGAAATCCATTCTACTGAAAATATCCATCAATCCTAGCATATCAATCTTGTGGTGCTTTCTTGAGGCCATACAAAACCTTCTTCAACTTGTAGACATGATTTTCTTTTCTTTGCACTTCAAAACCTTATGGATGCTCTACATATACTTCCTCTTCTAAGTACCCATTCAAGAAGGCACTTTTTACATCCATATGATGGATGTCCCAATTCTTTTGAGTTTCTAATGAAATCAGCATTCTAATGGTCTCTTGTCTTCCTACTGGTGCAAATTTCTCTTCATAGTCAATTCCATACTTCTGTGTGAATCCTTTAATAGCGAATCTTGCCTTATGCCTTTCAACGCTTCCATCACTTTTATACTTAGTCTTGTAGACCCATTTGGTGCCGATCTTCTTCTTGTCATGTGAAAGCTTTATAAGCTCCAAAGTGTCATTCATGTGAATAGAATCCATCTCTTCTTGCATTTCTTGCATCCAAACCTCATTAGTACATACATCTTCAAAACATGATGATTCAAAATCAGCTTTGGTAAGTAAAGCAAAATTCACTATCTCACCTCTTGGATTTTCTTCATGTGCTTGATTTGTACTCCTTTCATAGATGTCACTCAATATTCTTACCTTCCTTGTATAACTAAGACTTGAATCTGGACTTAACTTAGAATTGAACAACTAGATGAGGGGCTACTTGGTGGATTTGTAGCACTCGGAACAAAAATATTAGTGGGCTACCCATGATCACTATCATCAATAATAACATCATTTAAAACATATTTTGACTTCTCCATATGGCCTTTTTGATGACCATAAACTCCCCCTTTATCAAAAATCACATCTATTGACACGATAAGCCTATTAGTGAGAGGATTGTACTTAAAAAGAGGATTTACCTTATTCAAATCAACATTAGATCAAAATCACCTAACAAATTTTTTTACCTATCCAATAAATTAAATTTTAATTTATTTATTAAAATTTAAACTTTATTTAAAATTAAAATTTGATAAACACTCTTAAATTATAATAAAATTTCCATTTCTTAACAATTATCTCACAATAAAATTAAATATACTTATTATTATATTAAAATTAAATATAAATTCAAATCCACACATTGAGTACTTTCAAAAGTATTTAATCGGACAAAATAGAGGTCAAATCTCATTTTAAGATAGGCTCGTAATAAATGCCCATCTCAAAGTCTCTTTTACTATTGGTAGTTGACTCTTAAGATAACACTACTTCCCACAAATCTAGAAGATTCTCCAAATTAAAAAAAATATGATTAAAATAAATAAATAAATACCCACATCAACTCTTCACATAAAGATAATTACGACAAAACTAACTATTTTAAGAGCACTTTTTACATGTCAACGGACGCCTTAACACCAAGCCACATTTTCTTTCGGGAATTGATGGCAAAAACAAACAAAACATTTAGCTAACAAGCACGGGAAAAATAAAAAGAAACAACTTATAGATTTCAACTTGCAAAGGGCTTCATGTGATTATTAAAAAAATTGGGTATAACTTGCTTGTGTTCATTCAACATTCAAGGTTGTGACGGATTCAATGACTTTATCTTTATCTTTATATATTACAAAACTTTATTCATTTTTTTAAAAATTGTTTTAATATCTTAAAATTTCTAGTGGATGCATGTGAACATGCTTTTCTATTTAATAAATAAAAAATAATCTAAATTTATCTAAATAATAATTTGCATGTAATATCAACTAAAGCTAACTCTAGCATTTCCAAGGCATATATTATTTGAAAATTAACTAAATATTAAATGAATTGAACAACTCGATGAGGGGCTATTTGGTGGATTTGTAGCACTTGGAACAAAAATATTAGTGGGCTACCCATGATCAATATCATCAATAATAACATCATTTAAAACATATTTTGACTTCTCCACATGGCCTTTTTGATGACCATAAACTCCCCCTTCATCAAAAATCACATCTATTGACACAATAAGCCTATTTCTGATAGATTCAATGACTTTATCTTTATCTTTATATATTGCAAAACTTTATTCATTTTTAAAAAAAATGTTTTAATCTCTTAAAATTTCTAGTGGATGCATGTGAACATGCTTTTCAATTTAATAAATAAAAAATAATCTAAATTTATCTAAATAATAATTTGCATGTAATATCAACTAAAGCTAACTCTAGCATTTCCAAGGCATATATTATTTGAAAATTAACTAAATATTAAATGAATTGAACAACTAGATGAGGGGCTACTTGGTGGATTTGTAGCACTTGCAACAAAAATATTAGTGGGCTACTCATGATCAATATCATCAATAATAACATCATTTAAAACATATTTTGACTTCTCCACATGGCCTTTTTGATGACCATAAACTCCCCCTTTATCAAAAATCACATCTATTGACACAATAAGCCTATTTGTGACGGATTCAATGACTTTATCTTTATCTTTATATATTACAAAACTTTATTCATTTTTTTTAAAATTGTTTTAATCTCTTAAAATTTCTAGTGGATGCATGTGAACATGCTTTTCTATTTAATAAATAAAAAATAATCTAAATTTATTAAAATAATAATTTGCATGTAATATCAACCAAAGCTAACTCTAGCATTTCCAAGGCATATATTATTTGAAAATTAACTAAATATTAAATTAATTGCATGATTGAAGCTGATGTAAACTGGAACTCAACAACAATTATCCAACAAAAACTAAAAGACAATGTACCCACAATATCTCTCTATTTCAAGGTAAAAGGTTCAGTAAAAAAGGAACTTTATCAAGGGCTTATGGGATGATGATGAATGTTAGTGGGTAAATAAGAGGATCTTTGTTATTATCTAGTGATCTAAATTGGATCTAGTTGTAACATAAATCCATTTCATTCAGGGTGTATCTGTGTTATAAAAGACTCTTAGAGGTTTGTATGACCTTTAGAGCACCATCTCTCATGTAACTTGTTCTCTATAAACTTGCAATGATGAAGGCGTAATTGTACATATGTTTTAAACATGCTGTCAAAAGTTGGAAAGCATCTAGGGATTCTTAAGAAACCCTCTCTAAGGTTCTGTTTTGTAACAATAAGTCTCAGAGGTTATTGTGGATCATGTTCAACAGTATAAAACTTTGACAAGTAATAGATAAAATATTCTTTAAGTTCACCTCTAGAAAGCATTACCAAATAATGTACAAACATGTACCTTTACCTGCTGTTTTGAACGAGAGATGGGCTGGGTAGACATTGAGGATCACCAGGTTCAGCAATGTTTGGTCACATAGGCTCTTGAGCTTTCTATGTAAATGCCTACGAGAACAGTTTGTTGGAGGTTCAATCCACATTGTTGTAAAACCAAAAGGGCAAGTAGCTCAATAATAGAAATCCCAGACATTCTGATGGAAGGGGTCATGAATTCAAGCCTCAAGTTAGGGACAGGAAGTGTTTTGTAAAGAAGTATTTGAAGGACTCATCCAAGGGTTGTGACCTATTTTGTATAATATAAAAATCAATTAAATAAAAACCATCGAACACAATCATTAAAAAGAAAGGAAAGACTTAAATAAAAACCATCTAGCACAATCATTAAAAAGAAAAGAAAGACAAGGAAAGCCTCAAAAGAAAATACAAGTAAAATCACAACCGAAACTGTACATGTAGAAAAGGAAAAGAAAACACCTTTGTATGTCCACAATACCTGTCATCATGTCCACACACTTGACTGTAGATAGACTCTCAGGATATTACAACAAATTCTTTAAGAATTTCCAATTCCAGGCGGTATATAATATGGGATTCAAAGACTGTCCCTAAAGGTTGATGTTTCCCCCCTTGTTAGCCATCCCAAAAGCATGATTCTAACAAATAGAAAGCTCTTATCTGACAGGAATAAAAACCCAATGAAAAGCGTGGTAAAAAGAATCATTTAAATGTCCTCTATATCTCAAATAGCACAACTACAATGATCATTTCCTAGTTATTTTGACAGCATCAAATGTGGATTTAATACATTATTGATTTTCATTCCAAGTTTTATTTGGAATCCTTTCAAAATGGAAGAATCAATTACCATATACATCACCTTCAGCGGAATGGCAAAAACTTTGCTATCGGTGGACATGTTTTTCAGGTGAATTTGGCCTCAAGGCAAAGACTTAGTTTCTAGAACACAGTGATTGCTATCAAGAATCTTATTGCTGATGAAGGAGGAAAATAATTGAGACTGGCAACTTAAGTTCACTGTGACGATTAACAATAAAAAATAAAATTCAGAGACAAATCATTAGCGTTCATGCAAACAAATGGGGTGTAGTCTGATTCATGAACACTGTTTATTCACAAAGAATCCACCAACAACTAATTTTTTAAATGTATCGAAATAAAAAATAACTTGCTCACAAAGAACCCACTTAATTTAATTCTTTTAAATATATTGAAATAAGGATCGAGGGATTGGACCCCCAACCCCAATAAGTTAATATTTTATTCTACAAATTATGTAGAAACAATCAGAAATTCTATGCTTTCATAGCTGATGATAACTATACCGATGCTTTTGAATAAAAGCAGAAATAGTGTTTATGCAAACGTAAAACTAATGAAAATAAACGAGTTTGAGAAAGGCCATAATAATATGCAGACATAGATACATACCCACAAAAATGACCGCATTGATGTCGCTGCTCTTCTCAATCACAGGTGCCACTTTGTTCTTTTATATATATATATATATATATATATATATATATATATTATTTTATTTATACAAATAAATATATTCAATTAATTGATTTAAAAAAATTATTTATTTATGATATTAGATGTTTATAAATAATTTATTTATATAAAAGTATAATAAAATTGGATAATAATATATCTGAAAATTTTTATGCATATTTTAATTTATTATTTGAATTTGAAAAAAAATTAACTAATTAAAATTGTTGGTTAAAATCTTCAATTTAATATTAATTATTATCTTTAATTTTTAATTTCTAATTTTAAACATTATCTTTTTAATTATTTTGAGTGAAGAGGAATTACATGTGTATGTTTGTTAACATCTTTTGATTTTTTTTTATTTGATGACGTTTTTTTGAATTTGAATTTGAATTTGAATTATTTATTCTTAACATTACTAAAGACTACTTCTCTATATATTTAACTAGCATATATATTTTAGATAAATTTATGTAAAATACATTGAGAGATATCATTCTCAATGCATGTTTATCATATTGAATTTGTGACTTGAGTGGAATAGGATTCTCAAGAATGACTTCATCTAAGATATGTATGCTAGTTATTAAACATAATATCATATATTATAAAGTTATGTAAGAGGTATTTTTCCATTACATACACACTAATTATTACAATGTCATGAAGGTAATAGTTTAACGATGGAGTTGGAGGTAACATTGGTATTGTTAAACTAACTCGGTGGACTCATTGGGGGGCTAAATTTGATGGTCGTATGACTGTATTTATATTGTTTAATTATAAAATATAAGTCGACTCAAATTAACATGCCAAGGAAACTATGAGTTGTTTCAACCAATCAAAAACTTATAAAGAACCCAATTCCCGATCGTAGGCCCGCCTAAAATGATTAGGATGGGTTAGATTCATATGACCACCCACTTAATAAAATTGGTAATTCACTGTTTACGAAACTCACCTTGTCTTTCATTTCATTTCACCTCAGTGATTATATGCTAATTTAATGCAATAAATACACAAGAGGGAAAAAAACTGTGCGCTTAAACCATAATTTTGTTTGTGTAGTGATTTTTAGGTATTCCTAAAATTGGTTGAATACATTCTTTACCATATATTTTCAGGTGCAATTCCATTTATAAATTTATTTCCAACTAATTTATAAAGAGATAATTTATCTGTTGCTAATAATAATGGTGAATGAATAATGGTTGGAAGAGGATGAACATTGTAGGCACGACAGATGGAGATAGGTGGGATAGAGTATGAACACTCATTGAAATAAAAAAGTAAATAAAATAAAAATGTAAAAAAAAATTATATAAAAGAATAATTTAACACACTGATTGCATACCAATTTACGATGGCAAGGTGCTCTACAAGACCTCTATAAATTATGTCAAATTCGTTACTTACGGTGCAACGTTGTATCAGTTTTCAAGGGCTCTTCATTAAATAACAAAAGTGTCAACTCGTTTATTATCTCATTGTGTATGGTAACTCCTTCAAACATAATATATAAATTGTATTAAAAAAATTAATTATATTTTTATGTATATATAAGCATGGTATTTCTCTATGGGTAGAATAGTAATGTCCGTCTCAAATATAATATATATGTTGTATTGTAAAAATTAATATAAGTGTTGTATTTCTTTGTGGGTAGAATAATAATAATGAAAAAAATATAAAATGATAGTGAAATAGACATTAAATTTAAAATTAGAATTAAAAATTAACACATTCACTCCACTACAACCCACCACCACCTCCTAGGATACCATTGTAAAATGTCTATCGATGTAAGAACGTTTATTGACATAATAAAACTTAAATTTCATTATTTTTATGTACTTAAAAAGAAGATTTACCTTATTCAAATAAACATTAGATCAAAATCACCTAACAAAATTTTTTACCTATCCAATAAATTAAATTTTAATTTACTTATTAAAATTTAAACTTTATTTAAAATTAAAATTTGATAAACACTCTTAAATTATAATAAAATTTTCAATTTTTTAACAATTATCTCACAATAAAATTAAATATACTTATTATTATATTAAAATTAAATATAAATTCAAATCCACACATTGAGTACTTTCAAAACTATTTAATCGGACAAAATAGAGGTCAAATCTCATTTTAAGATAGGCTCGTAATAAATGCCCATCTCAAAGTCTCTTTTACTATTGGTAGTTGACTCTTAAGATAACACTACTTCCCACAAATCTAGAAGATTCTCCAAATTAAAAAAAATGATTAAAATAAATAAATAAATACCCACATCAACTCTTCACATAAAGATAATTAGGACAAAACTAACTATTTTAAGAGCTCTTTTTACACGTCAACGGACGCCTTAATGCCAAGCCAAATTTTCTTTTGGGAATTGATGGCAAAAACAAACAAAACATTTAGCTAACAAGCACGGGAAAAATAAAAAGAAAAAACTTATAGATTTCAACTTGCAAAGGGCTTCATGTGATTATTAAAAAAATTGGGTATAACTTGCTTGTGTTCATTCAACATTCAAGGTTGTGACGGATTCAATGACTTTATCTTTATCTTTATATATTACAAAAATTTATTCATTTTTTTAAAAATTGTTTTAATCTCTTAAAATTTCTAGTGGATGCATGTGAACATGCTTTTCTATATAATAAATAAAAAATAATCTAAATTTATCTAAATAATAATTTGCTTGTAATATCAACTAAAGCTACTCTAGCATTTCCAAGGCATATATTATTTGAAAATTAACTAAATATTAAATGAAGTGAACAACTAGATGAGGGGCTACTTGGTGGATTTGTAGCACTTGGAACAAAAATATTAGTGGGCTACCCATGATCAATATCATCAATAATAACATCATTTAAAACATATTTTGACTTCTCCATATGGCCTTTTTGATGACCATAAACTCCCCCTTTATCAAAAATCACATCTATTGAAAAAATAAGCTTATTTGTGACGGATTCAATGACTTTATCTTTATCTTTATATATTACAAAACTTTATTCATTTTTTTAAAAACTGTTTTAATCTCTTAAAATTTCTAGTGGATGCATGTGAACATGCTTTTCTATTTAATAAATAAAAAATAATCTAAATTTATCTAAATAATAATTTGCATGTAATATCAACCAAAGCTAACTCTAGCATTTCCAAGGCATATATTATTTGAAAATTAACTAAATATTAAATTAATTGCATGATTGAAGCTGATGTAAACTGGGACTCAACAACAATTATCCAACAAAATCTAAAAGACAATGTACCTACAATATCTCTCTATTTCAAGGTAAAAGGTTTAGTAGAAAAGGAACTTTATCAACGGCTTATGGGATGATGATGAATGTTAGTGGGTAAATCAGAGGATCTTTGTTATTATCTAGTGATCTAAATTGGATCTAGTTGTAACATAAATCCATTTCATTCAGGGTGCATCTGTGTTATAAAAGACTCTTAGAGGTTTGTATGACCTTTAGAGCACCATCTCTCATGTAACTTGTTCTCTCTAAAGTTGCAATGAAGAAGGCGTAATTGTACGTATGTTTTAAACATGTTGTCAAAAGTTGCAAAGCATCTAGGGATTTTTAAGAAAGCCTCTCTAAGGTTCTGTTTTGTAACAATAAGTCTCAGAGGTTATTGTGAATCATGTTCAACAGTATGAAACTTTGACAACTAATAGATAAAATATTCTTTAAGTTCACCTCTAGAAAGCATTACCAAATAATGTACAAACATGTACCTTTACCTGCTGTTTTGAATGAGAGATGGGCTGGGTAGACATTGAGGATCACCAGGTTCAGCAATGTTTGGTCACATAGGCTCTTGAGCTTTCTATGTAAATGCCTACGAGAACAGTTTGTTGGAGGTTCAATCGACATTGTTGTAAAACCAAAAGGGCTAGTAGCTCAATAATAGAAATCCCAGACATTCTTATGGAAGGGGTCATGAATTCAAGCCTCAAGTTAGGGACAGGAAGTGTTTTGTAAAGAAGTATTTGAAGGACTCATCCCAGGGTTGTGACCTATTTTGTATAATATAAAAATCAATTAAATAAAAACCATCGAACACAATCATTAAAAAGAAAGGAAAGACTTAAATAAAAACCATCTCGCACAATCATTAAAAAGAAAAGAAAGACAAGGAAAGCCTCAAAAGAAAATACAAGTAAAATCACAACCGAAACTGTACATGTAGAAAAGGAAAAGAAAACACCTTTGTATGTCCACAATACCTGTCATCATGTCCACACACTTGACTGTAGATAGACTCTCAGGATATTACAACAAATTCTTTAAGAACTTCCAATTCCAGGCGGTATAATATGGGATTCAAAGACTGTCCCTAAAGGTTGATGTTTCCCCCCTTGTTAGCCATCCCAAAAGCATGATTCTAACAAATAGAAAGCTCTTATCTGACAGGAATAAAAACCCAATGAAAAGCGTGGTAAAAAGAATCATTTAAATGTCCTCTATATCTCAAATAGCACAACTACAATGATCATTTCCTAGTTATTTTGACAGCATCAAATGTGGATTTAATACATTATTGATTTTCATTCCAAGTTTTATTTGGAATCCTTTCAATATGGAAGAATCAATTACCATAAACATCACCTTCAGCGGAATGGCAAAAACTTTGCTATCGGTGGACATGTTTTTCAGGTGAATTTGGCCTCAAGGCAAAGACTTAGTTTCTAGAACACAGTGATTGCTATCAAGAATCTTATTGCTGATGAAGGAGGAAAATAATTGAGACTGGCAACTTAAGTTCACTGTGATGATTAACAATAAAAAATAAAATTCAGAGACAAATCATTAGCGTTCATGCAAACTAATGGGGTGTAGTCTGATTCATGAACAATGTTTATTCACAAAGAATCCACCAACAACTAATTTTTTAAATGTATCGAAATAAAAAATAACTTGCTCACAAAGAACCCACTTAATTTAATTCTTTTAAATATATTGAAATAAGGATCGAGGGATTGGACCCCCAACCCCAATAAGTTAATTTTTTATTCTACAAATTATGTAGAAACAATCAGAAATTCTATGCTTTCATAGCTGATGATAACTATACCGATGCTTTTGAATAAAAGCAGAAATATTGTTTATGCAAACGTAAAACTAATGAAAATAAACGAGTTTGAGAAAGGCCATAATAATATGCAGACATAGATACATACCCACAAAAATGACCGCATTGATGTCGCTGCTCTTCTCAATCACAGGTGCCACTTTGTTCTTATTAATAATTATATATATATTCTATTTTATTTATACAAATAAATATATTCAATTAATTGATTTAAAAAAATAATTTATTTATGCTATTAGATGTTTATAAATATTTATAAATAATTAATTTATATAAAGGTATAATAAAATTGGATAATAATATACGTGAAAAATTTTATGCGTATTTTAAATTATTATTTGAATTTGAAAAAAAATTAACTAATTAAAATTGTTGGTTAAAATCTTCAATTTAATATTAATTTTTATCTTTAATTTTTAATTTCTAATTTTAAACATTATCTTTTTAATTATTTTGAGTGAAGAGGAATTACATGTGTATGTTTGTTAACATCTTTTGATTTTTGTTTTTGACGACGTCTTTTGAATTTGAATTTGAATTATTTATTCTTAACATTACTAAAGACTACTTCTCTATATATTTAACTAGCATATATATTTTAGATAAATCTATGTAAAATACATTGAGAGATATCATTCTCAATACATGTATATCACATTGAATTTGTGACTTGAGTGGAATAGGATTCTCAAGAATGATTTTATCTAAGATATGTATGCTAGTTATTAAACATAATATCATATATTATAAAGTTATGTAAGAGGTATTTTTCCATTAAAAACACACTAATTATTACAATGTCATGAAGGTAATAGTTTAACGATGGAGTTGGAGGTAATATTGGTATTGTTAAACTAACTTGGTGGACTCATTGGGGGCCTAAATTTGATGGTCGTATGACTGTATTTATATTGTTTAATTATAAAATATAAGTCGACTCAAATTAACATGCCAAGGAAACTACAAGTTGCTTCAACCAATCAAAAACTTATAAAGAACCCAATTCTCGATTGTAGGCCCGCCTAAAAGGATTAGGATGGGTTAGATTCATATGACCACCCACTTAATAAAATTGGTAATTCACTGTTTACGACACTCACCTTGTCTTTCATTTCATTTCACCTCAGTGATTATATGCTAATTTAATGCAATAAATACACAAGAGGGAAAAAAACTGTGCGCTTAAACCATAATTTTGTTTGTATAATGATTTTTACGTATTCCTAAAATTGGCTGAATACATTCTTTACCATATATTTTCAGGTGCAATTCAATTTATAAATTTATTTCCAACTAATTTATAAAGAGATAATTTATCTAATGCTAATAATAATGGTGAATGAATAATGGTTGGAAGAGGATGAACATTGTAGGCACGACAGATGGAGATAGGTGGGATAGAGTATGAACACTCATTGAAATAAAGAAGTAAATAAAATAAAAATGTAAAAAAAAATTATATAAAAGAATAATTTAACACACTGATTGCATACAAATTTACGATGGCAAGGCGCTCTACAAGACCTCTATAAATTATTATAAATTTGTTGCTTATGGTGCAACGTTGTATCAATTTTCAAGGGTTTTTCATTAAATAACAAAAGTGTCAACTCGTTTATTATCTCATGGTGTATGGTAACTCCTTCAAACATAATATATAAATTGTATTAAAAAAATTTATTATATTTTTATGTATATATAAGCATGGTATTTCTCTATGGGTAGAATAGTAATGTCCGTCTCAAATATAATATATATGTTGCATTGTAAAAATTAATATAAGTGTTGTATTTCTTTGTGGGTAGAATAATAATAATGAAAAAAATATAAAATGATAGTGAAATAGACATTAAATTTAAAATTAGAATTAAAAATTAACGCATTCACTCCACTACAACCCACCACCACCTCCTAGGATACCATTGTAAAATGTCTATCGATGTAAGAACGTTTATCGACATAATATAACTTAAATTTCATTATTTTTATGTACTTAGAAAGAAGATTTACCTTATTCAAATAAACATTAGATCAAAATCACCTAACAAAATTTTTTACCTATCCAATAAATTAAATTTTAATTTATTTATTAAAATTTAAACTTTATTTAAAATTAAAATTTGATAAACACTCTTAAATTATAATAAAATTTTCAATGTTTTAACAATTATCTCACAATAAAATTAAATATACTTATTATTATAATAAAATTAAATATAAATTCAAATCCACACATTGATTACTTTCAAAACTATTTAATCGAACAAAATAGAGGTCAAATCTCATTTTAAGATAGGCTCGTAATAAATGCCCATCTCAAAGTCTCTTTTACTATTGGTAGTTGACTCTTAAGATAACACTACTTCCCACAAATCTAGAAGATTCTCCAAATTTTAAAAAAAAAAATGATTAAAATAAATAAATAAAAACCCAAATCAACTCTTCACATAAAGATAATTACAACAAAACTAACTATTTTAAGAGCTCTTTTTACACGTCAACGGACGCCTTAATTGCAAGCCACATTTTCCTTCGGGAATTGATGGAAAAAACAAACAAAACATTTAGCTAACAAGCATGGGAAAATTAAAAAGAAAAAACTTATAGATTTCAACTTGCAAAGGGCTTCATGTGATTATTAAAAAAATTGGGTATAACTTGCTTGTATTCATTCAACATTTAGCGTTGTGACGGATTCAATGACTTTATCTTTATCTTTATATATTACAAAACTTTATTCATTTTTTTAAAAATTGCTTTAATCTCTTAAAATTTCTAGTGGATGCATGTGAACATGCTTTTCTATTTAATAAATAAAAAATAATTAAAATTTATCTAAATAATAATTTGCATGTAATAACAACTAAAGCTACTCTAGCATTTCCAAGGCATATATTATTTGAAAATTAACTAAATATTAAATGAAGTGAACAACTAGATGAGGGGCTACTTGGTGGATTTGTAGCACTTGGAACAAAAATATTAGTGGGCTACCCATGATCAATATCATCAATAATAACATCATTTAAAACATATTTTGACTTCTCCATATGGCCTTTTTGATGACCATAAACTCCCCCTTTATCAAAAATCACATCTATTGACACAATAAGCCTATTTGTGATGGATTCAATGACTTTATCTTTATCTTTATATATTACAAAACTTTATTCATTTTTTTAAAAATTGTTTTAATCTCTTAAAATTTCTAGTGGATGCACGTGAACATGCTTTTCTATTTAATAAATAAAAAATAATCTAAATTTATCTAAATAATAATTTGCATGTAATATCAACCAAAGCTAACTCTAGCATTTCCAAGGCATATATTATTTGAAAATTAACTAAATATTAAATTAATTGCATGATTGAAGCTGATGTAAACTGGGACTCAACAACAATTATCCAACAAAAACTAAAAGACAATGTACCTACAATATCTCTCTATTTCAATGTAAAAGGTTTAGTAGAAAAGGAACTTTATCAAGGGCTTATGGGATGATGATGAATGTTAGTGGGTAAATCGGAGGAGCTTTGTTACTATCTAGTGATCTCAATTGGATCTAGTTGTAACATAAATCCATTTCATTCAGGGTGTATCTGTGTTATAAAAGACTCTTAGAGGTTTGTATGACCTTTAGAGCACCATCTCTCATGTAACTTGTTCTCTCTAGACTTGCAATGATGAAGGCGTAATTGTACATATGTTTTAAACATGTTGTCAAAAGTTGCAAAGCATCTAGGGATTCTTAAGAAAGCCTCTCTAAGGTTCTTTTTTGTAACAATAAGTCTCAGAGGTTATTGTGGATCATGTTCAACAGTATGAAACTTTGACAACTAATAGATAAAATATTCTTTAAGTTCACCTCTAGAAAGCATTACCAAATAATGTACAAACATGTTCCTTTACCTGCTGTTTTGAACGACAGATGGGCTGGGTAGACATTGAGGATCACCAGGTTCAGCAATGTTTGGTCACATAGGTTCTTGAGCTTTCTATGTAAATGCCTACGAGAACAGTTTGTTGGAGGTTCAATCCACATTGTTGTAAAACCAAAAGGGCAAGTAGCTCAATAATAGAAATCCCAGACATTCTGATGGAAGGGGTCATGAATTCAAGCCTCAAGTTAGGGACAGGAAGTGTTTTGTAAAGAAGTATTTGAAGGACTCATCCCAGGGTTGTGACCTATTTTGTATAATATAAAAATCAATTAAATAAAAACCATCTAACACTACCATTAAAAAGAAAAGAAAGACAAGGAAAGACTTAAATAAAAACCATCTAGCACAATCATTAAAAAGAAAAGAAAGACAAGGAAAGCCTCAAAAGAAAATACAAGTAAAATCACAACCGAAACTGTACATGTAGAAAAGGAAAAGAAAACACCTTTGTATGTCCACAATACCTGTCATCATGTCCACACACTTGACTGTACATAGACTCTCAGGATATTAAAACAAATCCTTTAAGAACTTCCAATTCCAGGCGGTATATAATATGGGATTCAAAGACTGTCCCTAAAGGTTGATGTTTCCCCCCTTGTTAGCCATCCCAAAAGCATGATTCTAACAGATAGAAAGCTCTTATCTGACAGGAATAAAAACCGAATGAGAAGCGTGGTAAGAAGAATCATTTAAATGTCCTCTATATCTCAAATAGCACAACTACAATGATCCTTTCCTAGTTATTTTGACAGCATCAAATGTGGATTTAATACATTATTCATTTTCGTTCCATGTTTTATTTGGAATCCTTTCAATATGGAAGAATCAATTACCATATACGTCACCTTCAGCGGAATGGCAAAAACTTTGCTATCGGTGGACATGTTTTTCGGGTGAATTTGGCCTCAAGGCAAAGACTTAGTTTCTAGAACACAGTGATTGCTATCAAGAATCTTATTGCTGATGAAGGAGGAAAATAACCTAACAAATTTTTTTACCTATCCAATAAATTAAATTTTAATTTATTTATTAAAATTTAAACTTTATTTAAAATTAAAATTTGATAAACACTCTTAAATTATAATAAAATTTTCAATTTTTTAACAATTATCTCACAATAAAATTAAATATAAATTCAAATCCACACATTAAATACTTTCAAAACTATTTAATCGGACAAAACAGAGGTCAAAACTCATTTTAGGATAGGCTTATAATAAATGCCCATCTCAAAATCTCTTTTACTATTGGTAGTTGATTCTTAAAATGACACTACTTCCCACAAATCTAAAAAATTTTCCAAATAAAAAAATCAATTAAAATAAATAAATAAATAGCCACATCAATTCTTCGCATAAAAATAATTACGACAAAACTAACTATTTTAGGGGCTCTTTTTACACGTCAACGGACGCCTTAATGCCAAGCCACGTTTTCTTTCGGGAATTGACGGCAAAAACAAGCAAAACATTTAGCTAACAAGTACGGGAAAAAGAAAAAGAAAAAACTTGTAGATTTCAACTTGCAAAGGGCTTCATGTGATTCTTAAAAAACTTGGGTATAACTTGCTTGTGTTCATTCAACATTCAGGGTTGTGACGATTCAATGACTTTATCTTTATCTTTATATATTACAAAACTTTATTCATTTTTTAAAAATTATTTTAATCTCTTAAAATATCTATATTTATTTATATAAACTGGTAAGTTAGTTCACTTTAAAATATTAAAGGAAATAAATGTTAATTTGATTTAGATATTAATATCTAACTTTTAATCTTGGAATTTAAGAAGATGATATGTGAATTAATTATGTCACTAGAATTTTAGTTATATTGATAGATATTTTATAATATTATCTTAAGAGGTAGTAGTAAGTTGTAATGGAGTGAGCATGTTAATTTTTGATTTTAATCTTAAATTTGACGTCCATTTAAGTATCATTTTAGAAGAAAAAAAATCATGTAAAAAGATTTCGCTGATATTATTAGTCTACCCACAAAGAAATACAAAGCTTATATATAAAAATAAATACAATTAATTTTTACACTAGCATATATATTTAAAATAAATCTTTGTAAAATACATCGAAAGATATTCTCGAGGCCCTATTCCACTTATATCACAAATTTAATATGATATATGTGCCTCAAAAATGATATCTCTCGACGTATTTTACATAGATTTATCTAAGATATGTATGCTTGTGTTAAATGTATTTCCATATCAAATATATTTATGTTAATGCTAAGTCTTTTTTTGATATGTTTGTCTTTATTAACATCGCTACAGAGATCCATGGTCCTATCTTATTGATCTTTATCTTCTCCATGGATTTTGGACAAGTCCATAAATCACAAACATATTCATAGTAGCAAAAACATTTTTGAATTGTGTAAATGTCTGAGTGCATATTAGAGGGTTATTAGGTGTCATGTTTCATTTGATTCACTTTCTTTGGCACATTTGAGTCTTGTTGGATCATCATTTTACACACCAATAGTTCTCCAATTCAAAATTAAAATATATATATATACAAATCCCTTAAAGACATTTAAAGACAAACATTCATTGTTTAACAAAGAATACACTATACAAATTTCTCAACAAAATTTATAATATTACAACATAAAAATATACATAAAATTTTTATAATAATATAATCAACAAAAATTATAATACAAATGTAAAAATAAAATTACATTATTATTATTTTATTTTATTTCATATATATTTAAATGATTAATTTTATCTTTTTATTATTTCTAATATATTAATTATAAAGATATATAATTTTTATTTTATTTTTTTTAAATTAAAAATTAACACAATCACCCATTACAAATCCCAACCGCCCCAATCCCCCCATTCGATGTAATTCCATTTAGCCAATTTGAACATGTCTCATCGGCATACGGATCCAAGTCTCCCAAAATTAATGGAAGATATGCATACGGATCCGAGCCTCCTGAGGTTCATGGAAGCTGCCACATGCCTGGGATCCAACTTCCAAGCCTACTGAAGTTCATGGAAGATGTCCCACACCTATCGAAGTTTATGGAAGCCACCCGTCTCGACCAGTCGATCACACCCAGATAGACAACTCAAAACTATATTTGAAAGCCTGGCCTGGAATTTTGATTGGAATTTGTGGAGGTGACATAAACCACCTGGCATACATGGTACGTCAGCTCCTTTCCCCCCAAATCTTTCCAGTATGGCAGAGCAAGGTTTGTGTCGGGATATTTTACCAGAGCCAATGCTGACTCTATGCCATCCCATACTCCTAAACCAATTATCTGTTTACCATGTAGTGAATCATAGAAAGAATAAGAAAGTATGCCTTTGAGGCAACCGAAATATGATCTGAGAATTGCAAGGCAGGAGTAGGAAAGCACATCTTGTCTTTTTGAGCTACAATATATTCTGCGAATGCTGACAATGTCTCCCAGGGAGAGCTGTGCAAAAGGAACACCGTGGCTTGTTTGTTGGGAGCTCAGCTGAAACCACCCCGAGTCCACTGGTTTCACTGCACACTTTAATCCTTTGGTGAAGGCTGCTGCCTGCAGACTTCCTCACCAAATTAGTTTACATCTTTCTTAATTTTAAACTTAGCCCTTTTGCTGTCAATTATATTTGTTGATTGGATCTCAATAAACTGAGTTGATGTCGACCTATTAACGCATATTAAGAAATATAATAAATTAGAAACATCAAACCAAATGAGCTGCTCGGAGGGGTTAATGAATGTTTATACATACCTCGGGGAGATTTAAGGCTGAATTCTCTGCATTTTGTATTCCTTCCCCTTTCCATACCATGAAAACAGCCACCTGCACAGGTTAATCACTAACAGAATTAGAAATAAATAATCTTATGTCAAAATCAACTTCCATCTACAAAGATAGATCATAGGGATATGCCACGATATTAACCGGCTTAATTAAAGAGGTGCGCCTCCAAGAAAGTAGAAACAAAATGCCAAAATAATTTTGCCGTAATATGGAAGTAAAACCCATCATAGGGACACGCCACTGTAATAAACCCTGACAAGACACATACCAGTGTTAAGTATTGGCCTACTTTTTTTTATTACATGGCATTTTTGTACTATGGCCAACCGGAATGGTGGATTCGACTCTTGGATATAGAAAATTCTGGCTGGGAGGCAAATAGGCGGTAGGGTTTCTCTAACAGGGATGCCCTTGGAAGTCTCTCAGAGCAGTGGTATTGCTGAAGAACATGAACAGTCTGAGTTGTGTGATATTGTTGGTGTCGGTCCCAGGGTGTGTAGAATTAAAAGCCCTGGCAAGAGGTGGTAAGTTGATTGACTTGAGAATCCTGACACTGATCAAACAGGGAAGAGTGAAATTTACCCTTTAAAATTATTTGGCATTTACCCCTCAAACCTATTTGGACATAGAAACTAAAAGTCATTGTACCTGCAAATCTCTCCATTTCAGGGTAAAAGGTTCAGTAGAAAAGGGACTTTATCAAGGGCTTATGAGATGACGATAAAAGTTAGTGGGCAGATCGGAGGAGACATTCTGATGGAAGGTTTCATGAATTCAAGCCCTAAGTTAGGGACAGGAAGTGTTTTGTAAGGAAGTATTTGGAGGACTCATCCCAGGGCTGTGACCTATTCTGTATAATATGAAGCAATTAAATAAAAACCATCTAGCACAATCATTAAAAAGAAAAGAAAGAAAGCTCTTATCTGACAGGAATAAAAACCCAATGAGAAGCGTGGTAAGAAGAATCATTTAAATGTCCTCTACATCTCAAATAGCACAACTACAATGATCCTTTCCTTCTTTGACAGCATCAAATGTGGATTTAATACATTACTGGTTTTCATTCCATGTTTTATTTGGAATCCTTTGAACATGGAAAAATCAATTGCCATATACATCACCTTCAGCGGAATGACAAAGACTTTGCTAAGGGTGGACATGTTTTTCAGTCAATTTGGCCTCAAGGCAAAGACGTAGTTTCTATAACACAGTGATTGCTATCAAGAATCTTATTGTTGATGAAGAAAGAAAAAAATTGAGTATGACAACTTAAGTTCAATGTGATGATTAACAATAAAAAATAAAATTTAGAGACAAATCATTAGCGTTCATGCAAAAAATGAGGTGAACTCTGATTCATGAACAATGTTTACTTGTTGGTGTTAAGCCACACTTGGACCGAAGATGGACTAGTCCAAGAGGGACCAGTAGCTCAATGGTAGAGCACTCCAGCAGCATATGGAAGGTCCTAGGTTCGAGTCCTAGCTGGTCCATGTCTCAACATGGTATCAGAGCCAGGTTCAGGGTAGAAGCCCCAAGCACACAAGAGGTGTGGCTTAAGGGCGGGTGTTGGTGTTAAGCCACACTCGGACCAAAGATGGATTGGTCTAAGAGGGACCACTAGCTCAGTGGTAGAGCACTCCAACAGCGTATGGAAGGTTCGAGTCCTAGCTGGTCCATGTCTCAACATGGTATCAGAGCCAGGTTTAGGCTAGGAGCCCCAAGCACACAAGAGGTGTGGCTTAAGGGGGGGTGTTGGTGTTAAGCCACACTCGGACCGAAGATGGACTGGTCCAAGAGGGACCAGTAGCTCAGTGGTAGAGCACTCCAGCAGCATATGGAAAGTCCTAAGTTCGAGTCCTAGCTGGTCCATGTCTCAACATTACTCACAAAAAATCCACCAAGAATTATTTTTTTTGATGTATCGATATAAAAAATAACTTGCTCACAAAGAACCCACAGAAATTTAATTCTTTTGAATGTATTGAAATAAAGATCGAAAGATCAGACGCCCAACCCCAATGAGTTAATTTTTTATCTCTACAAGTAAAATAGAAATAATCAGAGATTTTATGCTTTCACAGCTGATGATAATTATACTGATGCTTTTGGATAGAATCAGAAATAGTGTTTATGCAAACATAAAACGAATGAAAATAAACGAGAGTTTGAGACAGGCCATAATAATATGCAGACATAGATACATACCCACGAATGATCGAGGCCCTTGAAAATGGCCACATTGATGTCGCTGCTCTTCTCAATCACAGCGGCCACTTTGTTCATGTGGGCAACTGCATCATTAATGTCACACCCTTCCTCAGGCTCGAACATGCCAAACGAAACCCTCACATTTTGTCTTTCGCTGGTGCGAGGCTCAGCAGAAGCAATCATTGTGTTTACTGTTGTTTGACACAGATTAAAATTGATTATTACTGTAGGAATAATATGCTTCTCATTGTCTTTTCCCCGTGTAACATCAATTTAAAGGGCAAAAAGTTTGTTTGTGTGATATTATTGTGTGGACTGTGGAGTTGCAGGTGTGAGTGGGGAATCCATATATGAAGGTGGCGTGTACATTTCATTTTCATTGTCAGTAGTAAATCCAATCAAAAGAAGTTTCATTTTAGTTTCTTTTATGGTACCTAGTGATATTTATCGTGTTCTCCTATGAAGGCTTACTGCTTCGATTTTGGTCTAATGAAAATTGTAAGAAATTGCTTTAATTTGGAACTGAAAATAGAAATTATGCTCTCTTTGATAAAAAGTATTTAGGCAGCAATTAATTTGTTTTTAAGTGTTAACAGAGTTGGTACTTAAGTCTAATGTTACGTTGTATGTCAAAGTGGTGGAAATTGAAAAAGGGAAAAAAGTGGTCGTATTCTCATTGATTATTAGGGGATGGTCTTTATGTTAGTAGAATAATTTATTATTCTTTTATAAATAATTTTTTTTTTTTTTTTTTGGGAATGTGAAAGGGGATGAGTGGAAGTATTATTCTTTTATATGTTTTTCACTCTTCTGTTTTGTTGTAGTCTTAATTTATGGAGGGTATCGGAGGTGGTCATCTTCTTAAAGTAGTGGTTGTGAGTTTATTGGATAGAATGGATAACAAAAATTACTTCCTTATGTTTTGGTTATTTCATCTTTTTAATATTAAGGAGAGGAAGATATTAAATGAAAAATATATAAACCAAATTTTTTTTTAATATTAAGGAGAGGAAGATATTAAATGAAAAATATATAAACCAAGAATCTTTTTAATATTAAGGAGAGGAAGATATTAAATGAAAAATATATAAACCAAGAATTTTTTTAATATTAAGGGGAGGAAGATATTAAATGAAAAATATATAAACCAAGAATCTTTTTAATATTTAGGAGAGGAAGATATTAAATGAAAAATATATAAACCAAGAATCTTTTTAACATTATGCGAGAGACAACCCTCCTCTTCCTTCAATGAAGATGGAAGCATTCGTTACCTAAAAATTTATCATTAAATAATGTTGTTGATTTTTTATTTTTTTTAATACTTATAAGTTAAATTTTTGGTTAAGGAAAGGAAGATATTAAATGAAAAATATATAAACCAAGAATTTTTTTAATATTAAGGAGAGGAAGATATTAAATGAAAAATATATAAACCAAGAATCTTTTCAATATTAAGGAGAGGAAGATATTAAATGAAAAATACATAAACCAAGAATCTTTTTAACATTATGCTAGAGACAATCCTCCTCTTCCTTCAATGAAGATGGAAGCATTTGTTACCTAAAAATTTATCATTAAATAATGTTGTTTATTTTTTATTTTTTTTAATACTTATAAGTTAAATTTTTGGTGAATAAAAAGGTTTTTATATTAATAATACAATTCACCATCTTTTCACATATTTAATATATTTATTTTAAAACTAAGATACATATTTTAGATAAATTTATGTAAAATACACTTATATAGCATTCTCGAGGCACTCACAATTTAATATGATATAGGTGTCTCGAGAATGATATTTATCGGTGTATTTTACATAGATTTATATAAAATATATATGTTATTTATATTCTATTGTATCATTTTTAATGTCAAATATTTGTTATGTTAAAATTTACAAATTTAAAGAAATTATATTTTTAATTATTATTAATTTTATATTTTTATCTCATTTTTAATGTCAAATATTTGTATTTTTGAATGAAAAAATTGACATAAATTAATATATGAAAATGTTAGTGTAGACCTTTTCCCACTTAGTGGTTTTACTTACACGTATTTTCAGTTTACTTAGGCTAATTAAGTCATTAGGGTTCATTTACCTTTAAGTGGGTTCTAATTATGAGTTAGTGTTTTAACTTTTTGGTGACCTAAACTCACTCCATATATACTTTCTTTTTTCCTAAATTTGGTTAATGCAAACATTTTCTTTGTGAAATTTTTTTGTTTTTGGAGCTCTTATTATGCCTCTACAAGAATTTGACATTACTACATGCTCGCTATTCAGATATCTTAGCGAACTCTAACAAAAAAATTGCAAGAAAATTTTAGTTCTTATATCCAAGAAATCAAGCATTTCATTTTCATCTTCTGAAATATTAAATCCAACATTCCTCAATTAATAAGGAAAATACAAAACATTAATATAAAAATAATTATCACAATAACAAATATAAAATAAATAAATAAATTCGTAAATAAAATTATCATAATAAAAAGTATAATTCCCCTATCATATACTTAAACATCATAAATAAATAAATAAATTTTAAAGTAAATAAAATTTTGGCAATAACAAATATAATTCACGTATCATATATTCCAACATGATAAATAGTCATCTTTTATAGATTACCAACTCATTTATGCCATTACCATTGTAGGACACCTATCAATGTAATTATAATAATTATATAAATAATATTTATAAATATTCATTTATATAATCTTAGCAATAATTATAAATATCTTCTATTTTATTTATATTTACAAATATATTTAATTAAATCATTTTTAAAATTTATTATTTATGATATTAAATACTTATAAATATTTTGAAATAATTTATTTATATAATTTAAAAAAAAAATAATTAATATTTTTTTGTAGAATTCTTATTTATGTATGTTTTTATTTATTATTTAAATCTCACAAAAACTGATATATTATTAAAATTGTTAGTAGAAACTTTTAATTTAACATTAAAATTAATTAAATTTTACTAATTTCTAATTTAATCTATATGTTTATTAACATATTTTGAGTTTAATTTTCACAATTCATAACAAATGGATTATATATTTCTAAGTATAATTGTCCCAAAAAGAAGAAGGTTTATCTTACTCATGTGAATATTTTTAAGCATAATTGTCTCCAAAAAAAAGTTTACCTTACTCATATAAACATTTTAAAACATAATTGTCCCAAAAAAGGAAGAAATTTACCCTATTTATATGAATGTTTTAAAATTTAATTATTTTTTACGTACCTAAAAATAAAGTTTATATTCAAAATAAATCTTAACTTAAAATCACTCAACAATTTTTTTTACTTGCACAATAAACTACATTCAACAATTTTTTTTACTTACACAATAAACTACATTCAAAATTATTAGTTAAAATTTAAACCCCATTTAAAATTTTGATAAACACTTTTAAACTGTAATTAAATTTTCAATTTTTAAACAATTATTTCAAAATAAAATTAAATATATTTATCATTATATTAAAATTAAATATAAATGAACCCCACACATTAAATACTTTCAAAATCATTTGATCAGAACCAGATAAATGTCGAATCTCAACTCTTCACATAAAGATAATTTATGAGTACAACAAAACTAACTATTTTAGGAGCTCTTTTTACTCGTCAACGGACGCTTTAATGCCACGCCACGTTTTTTTTTTGGGAATTGACGGGAAAAACAAACAAAACATTTAGCTAACAAGCACGGGAAAAATTAAAAGAATAAAACCTGTAGATTTCATGTGATTCTTATTAAACTTTGATTATAACTTGCTTTAATTCGTTCAACATTCAATGATGATTATAACATGCTTTTATTCGTTCAAGATTCAATGAAAATATATATTAGCAGTTAGTTTAATGGTGTAAGAAATGTCGAAAGGATATAATTTTTGTTTTATTTGTCAATATATTAGTAATATAGATGAATGGAAGTTATACGTTATATTTTGGGATTTTAATTTTTTATTTCAGTATCAATGACATTTTATCATTGATTCGATTTGTATATGAGATGTGGAGCTTTGTTACAATCAATTTAACACTTATGACATCTTCGTCTACCATTAATAATAGAAAACATTCATATCAAATACATCGCCACCTTGCAAGTTATGGACCACTTTACGATTGGTGTTGGTCATGTAAATCCAACTGCTGCCTTGAGTATGGTGTTTACGTATGTTCTTAACCCTGATATAATTACTATAAGTATCGATATATTGGTAGCATGGATGAATGAAAGCTACAAGATAGACTTTGGAACCTCAATGTTTTGTCCTCGCATCAGCAACAATGCAAATCTGATTCAAGCCACACTGAAAATATTTTCAGCCCTTTCATTGGATTGGTTACTTTGTTACCCATGGCAAAACCCTGAACACCAACAAAACTTGGAGCATTAAAATTTTCCTTATTTTTAGTTAACAAGTGTAGGAGGATGTTGCTAGCAATTTAATTTAGATGTTACAAAAGCATTGCGGTGTTTCCAATTAACTAGTTGCCTTGTTCATGAAGAAAGAATGGTGTTTTGAAAATTAAATAATATGTTTGAGAGCTAGTTGTTTATTTCCTATTTTATATCCTTTTTCAAACTTTATGAATGCATTTCTTGATGTTGTCATTTGGTTGATAAGTAAAATGGTTTTGCTTTTGGATGTAGTTTTATGAATTACTTCTCTTAAAGTTGTTATTTAGTTGATATAGGGGAATGGTTTTTCTCTTGGAGTTGTACTTGGTATGAGATGACATGAAAACAAAATTTGGGACTATGAAATCACTTAATAAGTGGACATCATGAGAGTTGATTTCATTGTGACATGGCTCCATGACGAAATCTGATTCAAGCCACACATCGGACATGGAGCCATGTCACAATGAAATCAACTCTCATGATGTCCACTTATTAAGTGATTTCGTAGTCCCAAATTTTGTTTTCATGTCATCTCATACCAAGTACAACTCCAAGAGAAAAACCATTCCCCTATATCATCTAAATAACAACTTTAAGAGAAGTAATTCATAAAACTACATCCAAAAGCAAAACCATTTTACTTATCAACCAAATGACAACATCAAGAAATGCATTCATAAAGTTCGAAAAAGGATATAAAATAGGAAATAAACAACTAGCTCTCAAACATATGATTTAATTTTCAAAACACCATTCTTTCTTCATGAACAAGGCAACTAGTTAATTGGAAACACCACAATGCTTTTGTAACATCTAAATTAAATTGCTAGCAACATCCTCCTACACTTGTTAACTAAAAATAAGGAAAATTTTAATACTCCAAGTTTTTTTGGTGTTCAGGGTTTTGCCATGGGTAACAAAGTAACCAATCCAATGAAAGGGTATCTAATTCAATTGATAGTCAAAACATCATACAACATTTGTGATTTTTAAATAAGAAAAGTTCTTATATTCCAAGTTTGGTTGGTGTTTAGGGTTTTACTCCAATCAAGACATTGTCTCTCTCCTCTACCTCTAAATGATGACACCGATTTAAAGGTACTCAATTTTTTTTGTAGAAAGAACTTAGGTTTTTTCATTACTCATAGTTTTCATCGCTGATCTTTTGGATTGCAAGACTTGTAGGAATGGTCACAAAGACTTAATATTTGTAATAGACTCATTGATTATGATTCCAAACATATGGTCATAGCCTAGTTTCCTACTCTATAAGCATCCATGTATCCATTCTTCACAACATGTGTATTTTTGGGTAAAGATACCTTCATACTTTCCATTTATCATTGAATCTCTTGAATTTATAGGAGATAATTTTGTTGGCTCAATATTTGTTTCCAATATGGAAATACCAGTCAAACATGAATTTATGAACATGTTCAACGATTTATAAACCAATATAATTATATAGTTAAGATATAAATCCTCTCAAAGAGTATAGAGAAAATTGTTTTTTATTATTGTTTCAAGTCCTTGGTAGGATGAACATAATAGTAGCTACATGCACAACTTGCATCACACAATGGTAGTTTCAGACACATGTTATGCATAAAAAACAAATCCATGGAAAACATCCTTATTATGTGCTAGTTGTTGGCTTTATTTAATGATATTTTTTAGAAAAAACATCATGTAATGCTATTGTTAGTCCAAACATGAATACTTGACACACTAAATTAAATGCTAATTTATCACTTTTGAGTTTAAATAAGATTTAGAACAATGAATCATCTATAACCTAGCAATAAAATTCAAATAACAATATGTAAACCTGAAATAATTATCATGTTATTTTACTTGTATAAAAAATCATAAAAATCATACTTGATAATATAAGATAAAATTACAAATTATTATCCACAAATAAATTGCAAACTAGTTATAAAACAAGAAAGAAATATATCTTGGAATTGAATCCTAATGAAAATGACACCATCAACTAAAAACAACAACAAAACTCTGAGATTTTAATCCCATCATAATGTGTGTTCCCAATACCATATTTAAAACAAAGCCAACAAAACTAAAAAAAATCATATTTATAGTTAGTATGCAAGTAAGACCATTGGCCTTGTTGCCTTATTCCTACATCAATAATTCCTAGCTTGATAT
Organism: Torreya grandis; assembly: GCA_037957365.1. NCBI lineage: Eukaryota > Viridiplantae > Streptophyta > Pinopsida > Cupressales > Taxaceae > Torreya > Torreya grandis. The sequence goes on from JARHVA010000018.1 coordinate 6,949,238, forward strand.
CTATGCAAATGCCCTCTATTAAGTAAGTTATTTTTTTGAAAACAAAAATAACGTACAACAAACAGGTAATCACCCAAGCAATTTATTGCTCTAGGCATTATAAGTAGCAACCAAATAGACATCACCGAAAATGCAAAAGCACAAAATGTAAAAACCCATTGCCAATCCATTCTATGTTCCACAAAGCCCCCATTAAAAAGGGGACACCTATAAGTACCCCAGAATCCAAGTAGAGATATGTGATTAAGAAAATAGCATGCAGATGGGAGAAAATGGGAACAAGGAAAGGGGACATAAGTACTACCAAAATCAGATAAATGATACCTAAATGTGAAAATAATACATGTATGGGAATGGGAAAGGATGATGACTAATCATACAATATTACTGCAACATATGGCCTCCCAACTATTGCTGCATAAATCATGAAAATCCAAACAAGAAAATGGAACCATTTAAACTTTCATAAATGTCTAAATTTTCTTAACGTTAAAGTATGGCAAGGTTTTTGACCCATGTTATCTTTATAAATTCGTAAAGAAACGCAAAAAGAGAGGAGGTTGATTCAAAAATTAGAAAAATAAAGAAAATTTTATATATTTCACAAACACTTTCCTATAGAGTACAACATTTAAATTAGTCGACATACAAAAACATTGACAAACCCTGAAGACCTAAAAAAAAAGAAGAAGAAAATCAATTCCTGTGTAATTAGGGTTATGTTGCCATGCTTATATATATAGAGGATCAACCTTAGCTATCA